>JAWQEG010008315.1:0-20000 GCA_033782935.1 Petrolisthes cinctipes | reverse complement strand
TTGTCTGTGAGGAAAGTGGCAGTGTAATTAGTTTCTGTTCGTTTAATTGTTTGTTTTGTTTGTTGTCTGTGAGGAAAGTGGCAATGTAATTAGTTTCTGCTTGTTTCATTTCTCTTTGTAGTGTATTCTTGTAGTGTTCCCATTGTTCTGTATCTTTGTAACGTTAAGCTGCCTTGTATGCTTTAACCTTGTGTCTATGCAGTCTCCACAATTGTCTATATATTGACCATTCGGGTGACTGGTTTTGCGTTACAGTTTTCTTGGGGATGTGCTTGTCTATTGTGTTATGTATAAAGTCACGGAGTCTGGTCCAATTCATTTTAACGGTACTGGCCATAGGGTCGTTGTCAAGGAAGGTGTCTCTAAAGTCAGCTAAGTCCTGGGAAATTGTACCCATGTCAGCTCTGTTGTATACAAAAATGCTTCTGGGTAATTATTTCTGTATGGTTGGTTTTATGTTTGCGTCAACTAGCACCATGTCATGATCGCTCAAGCCATGCAGGTACTACCAGTGTCCGTGTGATCAAAGAGGTGTTGTTTGTGAGTAAGGGAAGTCTAAGGTGTTGGATGTGACCCCGTGTCTTATGTTTGGGTTATTTATCATTACGTTAGCTTGTGTACGTATTGGTTCAAGTACTGTTTGTGAGAGTGAGTGAGTGTTGATTATGTCAATGAAATTTTCATGTAAAGATCTTCTGTCAGTATTTGGAATTATTATGTCGCTTCCATTGGTGGGGTTGTCCAATGTTGCATTGGTTGTCCAATCAATGTCAGAGAGATTAAAGTCTCCAGCTAACCAGATATTTCTGGAGGGATCTATTCTCGATAAACAATCGTTAAGGCGTTAAGGTACGGCAGGTATCCTACGTTAAAGCTAGGGGGACGGAAAATAGATCCTATATAAAGTGACCTGCAGCCCTTTATTTCCGTCTTTACCCATAACATTTCGGCGTCCACGTTTAGTTGGTCAGCTGGTGTTACTAGTCCTGGCTTTGTCGTTATCATGCCGTCTGCCTTTTCGTAGTGATGGACGTCCTCTCTCCTTGACCTGTTACCTCTCTAGAATCCGCTCTGCAGCTCTCCTCCCTGTACGGTGGCGTAGGGATGCAGAAATGCCCTTCCCCGTCTCCATCACCCACTACGAGTCTGTCTGCCATCACAAGTATTCCTACCGTTGCCGTGGCCTTTTGGTTCGGAGACACGATGTAGTCTCTGCTTGTTTGAAGTCTGGCTACCGGCCACTTTGGCAGGTTACTGGAATGGAGGGCGAGCTTCCCTTCACTGAGTGTCACTTGTGCCAAGCACCTCACTCTAACAATATAGAGTACCATTGTCTGACCTGTCCCACTGTCCAACACTTGCTGCCCCAGGGCCTGCCGTTTGGTGTTCTTTGTCGACACCTGCTGAACCACCAGGTTTTGGAGGAACTTCTGGTTCGCTACTCTCGTTTTGGTGAACTTAAGTAATTCATAAGGTAAATCTTTGTATGTATTCTCGTGTTTTGTTTTGTTATGTCGCCGTGAGTGTGTGTGTGTGGGTGCGTGAGTGTGTGCTCGTGGTCATTAGATTATCAAGGATCCTATCTACCCTTATGTTTTATTACCTATCTATTGTTTGACGCCATTGTGCAAAAATAAAAAAATAAAATCTCACCTCTTCAAGAAAAATTTCTCACCTCTCGTGTAAAGGCACCCCCATATCCTCCTCAAATCCCCCATTACCTCTCCCTCTCACAGTCATTGGTTCGAGATAGATCACTACTACTTTTTCGGGGTTAAAAACTCAGACAACGCTGGGTGGACCTGACGGGAGTGTGGCCAGCTGTATGTCAGTCCAGTGAGAAGACAGGTTCCAATTATTATCGCAATTATTCTGTCTGGTGAATGTGTATATGTGTGTGTGTGTGTATTTGTGAATGTATTTGATCCATTCATGATTAGCCTTTATGTTTTCCTTCAAGACAGGCAGAGTGAGGAGACACGAAATGTGCCGCCCACTGTACAACAACAACAACAACAACATCAATATGACCAACAACAGCTCTGCCTCCTACAACAACAACATCACTATGACCAACAACAGCTCTGCCTCCTACAACTCCTTTGCCAGCTGCCAGACCGAGGTGGAGGTATGGTTGGACTATCCCAACCCAAAGCTGCTGGAGGCTGCCACGGTGTTGGATGGATATGAGATGTTACAGGTCAGTTGAGAGAGAGAGAGAGAGAGAGAGAGAGAGAGAGAGAGAGAGAGAGAGAGAGAGAGAGAGAGATTAATCCATTTCGTCCTCTTCCCAGTCTGTCCATCCTCTGGTTTTTCCCCCACTTGGTCTATCCCTTCTTTGGTCTGTCTCTCTATTGATCTGTCCCTCATTTGATTTATCTCTCCCTTGGTCTGTACCTCCTTTGGTCTATATCTCTTCTTTGCCCCTCCATTGGTCTATCCCTTTCTTTCGTTTATATTATTTATGGATGTCAAAAATAGAATATTATTAATAGTGGTTATTGAGGGGGTAGTTCAGTGTTGGTAATTCTGCAGCAACTGATTACTCAACAATTCCACGCAACAGGCCAACTTTATTTTTGTTAATCTTGTACCGTTTCCTGGCATACCTTACTTTGGAGTAATCGAGGCACTCCAATGTACTGTACAGCACCAAGAGTATACTCTCCACTTAATTAACCATCAAACCAGGAGCCTTATCGAGCATGGCCACTCTCTTGCTCGGGCCTTTTTCCCGCCTGGCACTCACAATGTAAACAACACATTTGACGGCTAATAGCGTGTAAACCACTTATGCTACATGAATAAATGATACATGATATTAAAGTACAAACCTTTAGCTGTCTCCCGATAGACTTATGAAGACTAAATGGACATCTGTAGAATGACCACAACTCAGATTCACTTGGGCCCCCTGACATTGCCATCTTACAAGAAAAAAAATGACGCAACACACACAAAACACCTACATTCACTAATTTCACCACCATCAGACAAGACCGGGCCAACGGCAATGGTGGTGGACACATCACCCTAGTTCTAGTACATAAATCCCTAATTATATAAAAACCAGTGCGCAGCTCAAATCCCTTCTCCCTCACCACGACACCACCACAATAATTCAAGCCATTAAAGTCCGCACTGGGAAAACATCAAATATCACAATAGTAAATTTATTCATCCCCCCTCAAACCTGCCCAACAGTTCCTCAAAACCTCTCCCCCCAGCTGCAACAAATCACCAACCAACCTGACCTCATCCTGGGTGGTGACTTCAACGCCATGCAAGACGTCGGCCTGGTATGTCAACAACCCAGACACAGACAGAGGGCTTGAAAAAACTTCCCCAACCTGCCCTCATTTCATTTTAAACAACACTCATCAACACACTCATATCCCTCACCAAGCTCTCTTCCAACCATCCTCTCCTGACATATCCTTCTGCTCTCCCAACCTCGCCCCCAGAACATCATGGAGGGTGGTCAGAACCCTCGGATCTGACCACCTCCCAATCATAATCACCACAAAGACAAGAATCACCCCAATTGGCCACAGACACACATACACAAACTACAAAAGTGCCAACTGGGAAGCCTTCACTACCAAAACAGAACAACACTTTGAAACACTGAACAGTACACCCATCACAGACATCAACACTGCTGTACCAAAATTCAATACAATTATACAAAACGCAGACAACCAACACATCCCTAGAGGCAACAGAAGAAAACACAACCCCAACTTTACAACAGAAATTCAAGACCCCATCAAACAACGAGACACACTTAAACACACATCCCCAACTCCTCTTACACAACACATTGTACACCAAATACAAGCACTAAATACACAAATAAGCTAAATTAAGGAGCAGAAAACACTTAACTGGCAAAGGTTTGTCAACACATTTGATCACAAAACAAACACCAGCAAACTCTACAAAACACTAAACAGCATCACACTGTCCAACAGCAACACTACACAATCACATGCAGCCATCACAACAACACACACTATACCCTCTAACAAACAACAAGCAAACACACTCATCCAGCATTTTTCTCACGTCAGCCACCTTCACCCTCATCCTGAAGACAGACAAATCATTAGATGTAAGAGACATTTCCCCACTGACCCAGACTATGCATACACCATTCACAAACCGTCATACAAATCACATCATCCACAATCTCAAACACTCACCTGCCTGTGGCCCTGACATCAGTAACATACACCTTAAATACCTTGGACCACAAGGCATACAAGCACTCACTAACATAGCAAGCTACAGCTACTCACACAACACAATACCCAACATCTGGAAGCACGGAAACATCATCACTATCCCAAAAACCAACAAAGATCCCACACTACCCTCATCACACCGTCCCATCACCCTCCTTTGTACCCTCTCCAAAGTTACTGAGCGCCTCATCATCAGCTTAATCACACCATTCCTATTGCATCCTCACAACATGGTTTCAGACCACTACACTCAACAAACACTCTTCTCACTGGCCTCACACAAAGAATATATGATGGCATCAACTCAGATAGACCCCCACACAGAACATTCCTATATGTTACACTGGACATCAGTTATAGTTACACTGGACATCAGTAAAGCATTTGATGCCATCCCCCACCACAACCTAACAAACAAAATATACGACACAAACATGCACAATAATACAAAAAGATGGCTGGCCAGCTTCTTGGGGGGAAGAGTAGCCCATGTTACTTTTGCTGGTCAGCCATCTTTTTGTATTATTGTGCACCCACCCTTTTCAATTTATACATGCACGACCTACCAACACCCCAGGCACCACAAATACACATAGCCTCCTACGCAGAGGACATAACACTCACATGTACACACAGAAATGCAGACACAGCCATTCACATCCTCCAACCCTACCTCAACACACTTAATGCCTGGTTCACCATAAACAGACTTAAAATAGCACCCACCAAGTCAACTGTCACCCTTCTTACCAACTACAACACTGAACACTGCTACACACCACACCTCACTATAAACAACACACCTATACCACACACACACAAAAAATACTTGGCATAACATACAATACATCCATGACATTCAACCAACACATCACTGCCATCAAAAACAAATGCATGCAAAGACTTAAAGCCCTCAGATTACTTGCCAGCACAACATTTGGACACAACAAAGAAACCACAACCAATACAATTGTACAAACAATATATCCGATCAGTGATGGATTATGCAAGTCCTGCCTGGGTCTCAAACTTCACTGAGACTCACCTCAACACCCTTCAGATCATACAGAATAGAGCCCTAAATAAAATCATAGGCTGCACAGCTACCACACCTACAGACCACTTATACCATGAAACCAAAGTCCTCAAAATCAAGGATCACCTTGACATGAGAGGCACACAAACACTTGCTGCAGCCTCCACAAACCCACACCATCCACTACACTACTTGGCACAACACCCACACATACCAAGGAACATCAAAACAGCACCCAGTACACGATACCATACACAAATACTATCATCTCTTACACCCTGCCCGCCCCAAACCAGTCTCCAGAAACACATCCATACTCAAATCATTCATCAATCCATCCAAACACTCAAAAACAACCCTCAGCTGCATGCACGACCTCCTGACGTACACTCATCTGAATCATCCCTTCCCCGTGAGGACAGAGTCCACCTGGCCAGGCTGCGGTGTGGCCACCACCCGGCTCTTCTGACATATCAGAAGAGGCTGGGGTGGGATCTTCAAAGGATCGTAACCGCAGTTATGATTCTCGTAGCGCCATATTTGCTCGTAAGTTGCTCATAACCGCTACGATCGTATCTTCAAAGCCTCGTAAGGGAGTTTCCGTCCGCCATTATGCGCCATATTTGCTCGTAGCGCTACGAGAACTGAAAAGCACCCTTTAGGCTGATAGCAGGGTCGCGTAGTCGATAAACAACCCGTAAATAGTGAGATTTGAGTTTATTTACACTTGGCGCGGCCGACACAGGCGACATAATGGTTGTTGTTGTTGTCACTTATCGGTAAATATAAACAAGAGGAGGGGATTCAGTTAGCAGCTTAGGAGAATGGAGCTGCAAGTGTCAATTTAAACTGATGCACTGTGAAATAGAAAGTTACAAATACTTTTTTTGTGTATCATTACTTTTGGAGTGTTTAAGAATAATAGGATATAATGGTGACTTACTAATTGCAGGAAAGTGGCTTCCAGTTACCTGCAAACAAAGCAGAAATTCTTCATTGCATAGTTAGACCTAACTTAATCCATGTAGTATGAGTCTTTAATCCATAGTCCTTTGCATGAAGTGGATATTCTTAAGGTTAATAAACTTTCTTTATGATTGATTGACTTTCTAATGAAAATATTACAAGCACATTAATGTGATGTGTGAGCTGGTAACATTTAAATAACTGGAATTATATACCTACTGATATATTCTGGAGATGTGTAAAAGGTTGACCATATTCCCGAATCTAAAGACAAAAATATGTCTCAGAATTAACTAATGCAAATATTATCATGTTGTAAAAGTCTCAATAACATGTACCGTACATGAACCTTTCCAACCAATTCAATTAATTTTATTGTACAGTATAATTTAATACATAATTTTCACCTGTTCTCATATTACATAAGACTTGTATTTTTCTAAAATAAATGCTTTTCAACAGCATATAATAAATATGTGACTGGTATTGGTTTTTCTAAATGTTTTAATTATAGACTATAAAAAAACCTACATTTTATTTACATATGACACCTGTAAAGTTTACAGAAATCCATGATACCTCCCTAGCTATTTGTACTATTAGTTTCCTGCATTATCACAATTCATTACATTATATATACCTGAGTAAAAACCTGCAAATTTATGATATTGGAAAGCTGTTTGAACTCATGTACTTTCCAACAATGACTGAAAACAAAAAAACACCAATTCCTTAATGACTACAGTACTTGTTTGGCACTCTTCACATTGCTTGGACATATCACAAATATGGCAGAGAAATTATTAAAATACAATAAGATTAAAGCCACAGTACGGCATAAGTATATCCTTATAGTTAATCTTCGAACCTTGATGTAAATAAAACTAAGATAAGAATGCATGAAAAAAAAGTTGATTTTACTCAAAGAATAATAAATCTAACATGAAATGTGAATGTTAAAAGCTATAATTGAAAGACAAAATATATAATGAAAATAAATAATGTAATTTCTTAAAAAACATAAGCAGAAGTTAACAATAATTTAGACTGAAACCTACACACAAACCACACAACTAAAAACATTGTTGCACACTAATAACTCTGTCACAAAATATAACCCAACTTAAACTACACTAATCATTAAAAAAAAAAATCACACACACACAACAAAACACACTTGAAAACAAATCACCTTTTCTCGATAGCCTTTTTAATGTTCACCAAAGTTTCTGATATTGTGGCTATATTTTCTGCAAGATCCATCAAAATATCCCTTATAGTCTTATGGACAACTAGTATATCTGGAGCTAGCGTAGCTTCCAGATGAGCTGTCACACCTCCAGCTGACCTAGAGGAAGGGCGACTTGAGGCTACAGAGCTGTGGTACGAATGCTCCTCACTTGGTGGTAGGTTTTACCAGCTTCGGCAAGCTGTCGCCAGTCAAAACTTCACAGTCTTCCACTGTAACTGGCCCGAAGTCCTGCCAACTTGGCCCAGGTCTAGGTGAAGGGGCCCTTGATGGCAGTCCTGGGTCATCCACATCACCTTATTATGAAATTATGAAAATTAGCAACTTTCATATAATTTTAGAGAAATATTAAGGATTATCGTTATGAATTAAAATTGTAAAGTCACTCTTAAAGAAAGCAGTATATAATTAGTCATACATATAAGTACAGCAGCAGTACTGCAATTTTTACTTGGTTAAAGTACTCATATGATACATATGGAATCTAACAAAGCATCACAAATTTAGTTTTGATTAACATGGCTCCAATTTTTTCGACTACATGAACTGCTAACAGGAGTTATTTATATGATACACAAAATGTATAAATCACTATGTACTTGACTCCTGTATATTGGGTCATCACTGTACATGTACCGTATTTACTGAAGGTATGGATATATGAGAACATCTTGTATATTTGTTCCTAGGACTAAGGCCTTATGATTTGCACTGTTTAACTTTGAATGGAATTGAGAGGTAATGCTGCTCAAAATGTATGTTTTATATATATAAACTCTCAATGTAATTACTTCACATAGTGCCAATGAGGGAAAATTTCCATATTACTAGCCTAGATGAACAGCAGGATATTTTTTACTGTTATATACTGTACATACTGCCTGGGTCTTGGAGTCCACAGAAATACCCGACACTTGCACTTCTTCAATGACTTGAGCCATAGCCTCTTCTATGTGGGTGAATGTCTTTGCGTCACTAGTGTCACCACCTGAAATATAACGAAAAATGGTACATAATTCAATAACAAAGCAGAACCAAGCAGAATAAATTACAATACCTGCTGGTTATCGTATTAAAATGGTACTGTATCTAAATCAGGCAATGGACACTCCCCCCCCCCCATCCTTCAACCTATGTGTGCCCATGCCAACAGCCGAATCCATAATATAAATAATGCTTATATAATTTATTTCCTTGATCTGTCTTTCAATAAAACTGTTTGAAGTCTTAGTTATTATATTGCACTTGCCAGATTTCACTACATATGGTATATTTCTGCCTGTTACTTGGTAATGGCAATCAACTGTACAGATTTTGAGATTAATATAGAAACTACTGTAGGTAGGTGTACAGGAAATAAAACAGTGACAGTAGAAGTTAAAATAATATTATGTCCTCCCAGTCAATGTCTTTGATTTATTTTCATGACAACCAGCTACCAGTAAACTATCTGTATCATGCTGTTCTTGATTTACAGTACGTAACCTAACCTATCTTAAACTAAACTAGCCAAACCTAACCTAACCAAAAATCGATATACAATATACAAGTGACTGGCGTGATATTAAAAATATGCCCGTGGGGGCAGCTGCCTTATCTCCATTGTTGTGTTAAATGTTTATCAACACAGTATAATAATTCACTTACCTGTCTTAGGCTGTAATTCCTGTCTGATGTAACTTGGTGACTGTGTCATCTCTATCAGCTGGTGGTGAGACAATGTTTATTTGTTGACATTGTAATACTACATTATGATTGGCTTACAGTACCAAGGACATATTGTTTCCTTCATTGTGATTGGCTGAGAGCCAGTCAGCTGGGTGGCGGGATGAACAAAACACACGGAACGAAACGGGCAGCGACGCTCACTACGAGGCTATCATCGTGAGCTACGAGGGAGGTTATGAAGCTTTGGAGATACCAATTTATGATCCTCGTAAGCCACGATCAAATATGGCGGCTACGAGATAGTAAAGGTGATCGTAGCGCCACCAACTTACGATGCTTTGAAGATCCCACCCCTGGATGGAACCATTGCGGATGCCTGTCCGGGATGCAACACAACACCTCATTCTATTAAACACATTGTGGAAGACTGCAGTGTACACAACCACACACGCCAACAACACAACATACACTCTCTGAGGGCACTGTGGGAAAGCCCGGTTCAGGCCATGGCCTTCTTCAGGAGCTCGGGCTGCTCGGCCAGACAGCTTGAGGAACTACAACAACAACAATAATAGAACCTGTGTGTGCTTCTATAACTAATCCCATTCCAGTTAAAGAGGAATGCCCACAGTTCATCCATTTCTCATCATAACACACCTCAATTGACAAAATCCCATTATCATCAGGCAAGATGTTGATTTCCGATTCATAGTATTGAAATATAGCTTCAATAGCATATTTACTGTACTCCTCATACTTCAGTTTTGCTAGAAAGTAGCTTGATCTTTTATTCTCTTTTTATACAGTACAAATGTACCTTTACTCATAAGTGGTACCGGTATGTCAATAGAACATGATATAGACTGCATACCTGCATACCCAAGGTCATGTTGCATGCAGATTTATACAAGTATCAGTGCATTCTGACTTACTGACTTCCGGTGACCTTCAATTTTTACTCTTTCCTTAGTGTAGTAGTAAATGTTTCCACACACCTCACACTCTACAGTAAATGTTTCCACACACCTCACACTCTACAGTAAATTCTACATCTACTGACTACTGTTTTCTGTTCACCATACACTGTCCACTACATATGTTACACTGTATGAACTTTACCATATCATCCACAGCACTCATGTTTAGTATCTCTTTCTCATGGATTACTGGTGAAGAAACTGGTTACTTACTTTCTAATAACCTTTTCCGAAGTGCAGCTGAGCTTTGGTGATGTGGATCCTCTGAGGTGTCTTTTTGTCGTCCAAGCGCAGGATTGGGATACGAAGACCGTCTTGGGGACGCTTGGTATCGGCAGACAAAAACTGACATGGATACATAATAAGTGTTTTTGTCGTCAAGCGTGGGATTGGGAAGCTGTGGTACTTGGCATGTTAAACAAATATGCTTAATAAACTAAATTTGCAATGCAATACAATAATTACTTCTCCTATATAAAGGTAGCAAGGTTATTGAATTTATGAAGACAATATACCCTTGACGCCATTCACTCTAGTTCTCATCAATTTTGCCTCCTATATGCTTCATAAGTATCACCATGGTGAGTATAAATTGTGATCGGTGAGCATAAGAAAAAGCAGTATAAACCTATAATTCTGATATGCAATAACATCACTTTCGTATGCCTTCAGGAATGAAAGTTTAATGTACTCTAAACTGCAATTAGTTTCATGAAAGCTTATTTTGTGCTGAACTGGCTCTATTTTACAGCTTGTTCCACTTAAAATTCATATATATTATAATGCCATTTGCATTATTTACATTTCCCAAGAACAGGCAAGCTGCCCCAATCACTGTCTGGACCTGTCTTGCTTGGATACGAAGACGGTGTTGGTTTCAGCGGTTGTACGCTTGGCTCGTCTTCGTATCCCTTTGGCCGACAGAAACAGTACCGCCCACCAAATCTAGGTTTCACCCAAGCAATCTTCGTATCCGATGGCCGACAAAAAAATGTCTCTGTAGATGGAGCAGAGGTGGTAGACTGAGCAGAGGTGGAAGCAACTGGCATGGAGTCAACAGGTGGAGGTGATGCTGTCACTTTCCTCTTCTTCCATCCCTTCCATCCTTCTTCTAGTAGCTTCTTTTTTTCTTTCTTGGTAAGCACTGGCCTTCATAGACATGGAGGCACGTAGACGAAGTCTTGCACGTGAATAACGAGGCATTTTGCAGGGTAAATCGAGTGACAACAAAATGTAAACAAAGTACCACGTGCTTGGTTGGGGTGAGTGGCCTCTCCCTCAGGCGACAGGTGGTGTAGTGTACTCTGTGCTGCAGCTGGTGCTGTGCACTGCCACTGCAGTTACTTCACTGCACTATGACTATGACTGCACTCACTGCAGTACAGTACTACAGCATTCCAAGGTTCTCAAAATGGATTTTTACAATGTCCTTAGATTATCAGAAAAATTACCTTAGATTTCCTGAGATTTCAATTACTTCAGATTACTATATTAATGGTTATTTGTCATTTTTCCTTATAGGTATATATATAATCAAATAATTGTGATTATTGTCGAAGAGATGTTATAGTAAACACCAGTGACAAGTTTGAAAATGGCACTATTTAATTTATGGAACACGGTATTTCAGAATTACCTTAAAATTTTCATTACCTCAGAATTGCCGTATTAGAGGTGAGATTACGCTAAACTGAGGGAATTACCTCGAAAATGAGAGCTCTACAGCGTTCCTCACTCCTTCCCCAACACACGCCCAACATATCGTACCACCACCAGAGCCATTTAATTTTTGGATATAATAACAATTTTGATTTTAAAAATGAAACCAAAATCTTCACTACATGATATGACAAC
This sequence comes from Petrolisthes cinctipes, assembly GCA_033782935.1. Classification (NCBI taxonomy): domain Eukaryota; kingdom Metazoa; phylum Arthropoda; class Malacostraca; order Decapoda; family Porcellanidae; genus Petrolisthes; species Petrolisthes cinctipes. Next base: position 8,003 of record JAWQEG010008315.1, on the reverse strand, counting down.
ACTCCCAGTCAGCTGAGCCCTTTAAATCGCACGTAGGGCATTTTAAATACGTGATTTTGGAAAACTAATCATACGCCTGGAAGCAAGGCCAAGAAATATACCAGGCCAAGAGATATACCAGGTCAGGACAATAACCCCCCCCACTACAGGTATCAATTTCAGGGGGAGGAGCTTACTGCCCTTCTCTTGGCCTTGCCTGGAAGAGCTGATGCCTGCAGCTGACTAAGGATGCTTATACCTTTAACACGATTTTATTTTTTTTACCAGAATTCGTATCTGGAAGCTATACACTCCCCTTAACCACTATTTTACCACAAATTGGTGGTCTGAACCATGGAGATTTTTTTACCAACAAGCCCTGAATGTAGCATATCTCCTGAATGCAATTATACCTCCACTCTCATTTCCTCAAGAGCATACAAAACAAATAATCCCAGCAACAGACTATATACAATGTTGAGACTTCAATACCCAAACGAAGGATATCAATTATTATTATTTTATTATTAAAATAGACCAGAGACACAAAGCTGGGAGAGAATGCAAGCATTCTATCAATCCAAGAACCCCAGCGTAGAGAAAGAAAAATGAGTAGTTAGCTCAATAAAAATATATGAGCCCTACTTTTGAAGCCAGCCAGTCCTACACCATCAAAGGCAGATTCACCTAGAGACAGATGATCGACTGTACTGACAGGTTCTACAGCGTTGCAATACGTAAGCATACATATGGGAGTCGAATGCACCACGAGTGACAAGAGTTGGAACATACAGAGGTGGCAGAGACGAGTTAAGAGGATGCAGCACATTACTTCTGATCTTGAACAGCATGCACAATGATGCAACAGAATGACGGTGACTCAAATTACAATCAAGTGAACCCCCGGTAAGAAAATTAGCATTGGAAACAATCCTATCCAGCAACTTGAGATGGCAATCAGCTGCTGAACACCACACTGGAGAACAGTATTCCATTCGAGGCAAAACAAAAGAGTTAAAACACCGAAGTAACAATGAGTTATCTCCAAACACACACCAAGCTCTACGCATAATGCCCAACTTTTGGGAGACAGAAATCGAGATTGACCGCACATGCTTCTCAAAAGTCAGCTTGGCATCAAATGTAACTCCCAGAATAACCAAATTCTCAGACCCCTCCAAACCAATCCCATCAAGAATCAAGGGTGGCGATAAAGGATACACCGTGTGAGACCTAGAGACGACCATTGTCCTAGTCTTGCCAGCATTCAACCTCATACCCCACAACCTGCACCAATCACTAATCCTATCCAGGTCACGATCCAATGACTGAGCAACAGAAATCCTGGCACCAGGGGTCGGCACAACAGCAATGAGAGTGGAGTCATCTGCATAACCATACAGGTCATTCTCCAAGATATTAGAAAGTTCAGAGGTATACTGTAGGAACAACAACGGCCCTAAGACACTACCTTGGGGCACCCCAGACACTAATTCTACTCTTTCACTCCACACACCATCCACAACAACATACTGGGATCGAGCAGTGAGGAATTGCGACAATACAGACAGTACTGAACCGCCATCACCAACGGAGCAAACATATTCTTTCGATTGTAGCAAAAATAAGTATACTGTAGTGATCAATGAATAAAGATGTACAAAATCTAGGGGATTTTCCCTTCACTTTTGCCTTCCTTAATACAGTATCATAAAATTAATGTATTGTAACAGCTAAATTACCATATGTATAATTCGACATTTCATCATAGAGATATTTTCGCTTAGAATTATACCTCTATTAATTAAATGAATTATTCTCCGACATATAACTACAGCTAGTTAAAACTTCAGATATTAATTTTGCCAATGTGGCCTTAATTACCTTTATAGAGTATTATAATATAATTTGTTGCTGTTTCATGTCCAGCAGAATAAATAGTATACTGTCGGTTACATATACGTGTACAGTCGCGGACAAAAATAATCATTCACATCGGAGTGACTCTTGAAAAAATGTAACAGTTTACCTGTGTTCGTTAGCTGGACCATTTTCCAATAAGTATGTTAAGTAGCATCTTCTATTTTACTACAAGCAGCTACACATACACACAGGAAAATGTATCATCGATGTTCTAACATACTACAAGCAGCTACTCACTATTCGCACACACACACACACACACACACACACACACGAAAAAGTACCATCTTCACTAATCAAAATGTTAACATTATATGACAAAGTGAAAACAGTCAGCAATTTATTTCAATTATCCATATATGTGTATTGAATCTTATGTCCACGACTGCACATACTGGCTTCATTATACTAAATTATCATATTCGTGAAAGCACCCACCCCTCTCTCCCTACCGAGCCGTCAGCCACACAGATCCTATAATGCAGACACAATGGGCAATAGTCAGTGGCGGAGGCAGCTGGGTAGGGACTAGGGAGAAGGAAACGAGAGAAGAGGAAGGTGTGAACTGGAGGTGGAACAGGAGACAGGACGGAACAAGGAGAGAGAGAGAGAGAGAGAGAGAGAGAGAGAGGAGGCAGTGAAAGTGTGAGGAAGAACAATTGTAACTTGGATGAATAGGATTGCATTGACCTGCCAAACAACAATTAGAGACTGATTTGTAGTTTCAATTTTTTTAGATAATAATAAAAACTAGTACTCCTGTTATACACTGTTTTTTAATCTTGGAGAAGATGCATTTCCTCAGCCAGGCCTAATATATTTGAAACACCTAATGGCTTGAATGGAAGACAAAATAACAGTGGATAAATGATGAACTGTGCTATTTTGTTCGAACCACAGGTAATTCAGTCATATAATGGCTGGCTGAAGGAATATATGGCATATTAACCCTTAATCGCGGGTGACAAGAATTCTCGTTACAAGCAACAAGTGTGGAAAACCTCAGGTGATGAGAATTCTCGACAAAGTAGTTTTTTAAATTGCGCGCCCTATAACATGGTTGTCTCGGGTGGCAACACTGATTTTGAGCTTGTAGGAAGTAGCCAAACTAGCCATAGTCCAGCCACCCACCCATATATATATATATATATATATATATATATATATATATGAGTTGCCAGGGAATTTTAATCATAATTAAACTTATAATGATTAAGCAAGAAAGCATTGTGATCAACTAATGGTGTGTATAGAGGGACCACCATGGAGGTAAAAAAAAAAACTCCCTCCCGCAACCGTACATTAGAGTGCCTTGATTCCTCCAAAGTATGCCAGGAAACAGGACCACATTAACGAAAACAATCGTCGCCTGTTGATCCTTGGAATCAGTTGCTGCAGATTTACAACCAACATAATACTACCCCCTTGATTTTTCCACTTCTTGATTAATTAATGAAAAGAAAGGGAGTCTTAATGATGACAATAATGTAGATAATGATGAAGAGAAGGAAGGTAAAGATTTATTAGATTTGAGGATGAGAGCAGACCATGCCGGACAAGGAAGGTGATAGAGGTGTGACAGCAAACACGAAGGAAATAAAAGGAAAGCAATAAGGATGAGAAATCTTTGAAAGCACTGCATAATTATGAGGTTGAAGGGTAATACAGTGTTTGTTGTAAATTCGTAGTAACTGATTCTTCCAAAGTATCCAAGCAACAGGTCATCATTATCTTTGTTCATCGGGTATTATTTTCTGGCATACTTTAGAGGATAATATTAAGGCACTCGAATGTAAAGGAGGGATGAACCTTTATGGACGACTTTTTGCGGCTATTGCTTCTTCAGTGTCTAATATAAGCCCCCCCCAGTTTCCCCACCCCAAGCCTGTCCCCTACTCCCGCACCCCCTTAATTAAGCCCCTTCCACACGAGAGGCAAAAGACGACGGGAAGACACTGTTACCAATTTTGTGGCTAATGGCTGTAAGGGAATTTGATCTGGTAATACTGGTTGTCCGTGCCCGCCGTCTTTTTGCCTCTCGTGTGGAAGGGGCTTAATTAAGGGGGGTGCGGGAGTAGGGGACAGGCTTGGGGTGGGGAAACTGGGGGGGTGCGAGAATAGGGGGGACAGGCTTAGGGTGGGTAGAAAGCCTGTAACCTATTCCTGCAGCATCCCCCTAACCCCCCCCCCCCCAAGCCTGTCCCCCCCTACTCCCGCACCCCCCAACCCCCCCCCCCCAGCCTATCCCCCTATTCCTGCACCCCCTTACGGTATGCCTATTATTCGCCCTGTAGGTATCATTAACTATGCGAAGAAAACTTGCAATTGGAGACCAAAATGTGTGTGTGTGGTTGTTTTTTTTTTTTTTTCTATACCTTGTCGATGTTATTTAAGGAGTAAATATCCTTCGGGTACATTAGAGTTCCGTGATTCCTCCAAAGTATGTCAGGAAACAGAACCACCATTAACAAAAAAACAATGGTCCTTGATTCCTCCAAAGTATGCTAGGAAACAGGACCAGTATAGCAAAAAATAATAGTGTTCTGTTGCTTGGAATAGTTTGGAGGATTCGGTTGCTCCTGATTTACCAACACAAAATTTCTCCCTCAACTAACGCCTGAGTGAATTATTATGCTGCTTTAGATCATTAATAATTATAATCTTCCCCAAGCTCACCCACCACCACCAGGCAGGCCCTCAGATCCCAGTGTATTCAAACCGTGGTGTGTGGAGGAGGATGACAGTGCTGATGGTAATGGTCTACCTCACATTCAAGTGCACCAACCTCTCCAAAATGATTATGTGAATTTTCGGGTTTAGCCCTGGAACACACACACACAACACACACACACACACACACACACACACACACACACACACACATACAAAAAAAAAACACACATACAAAAAAAAAACACAAAAACACACACACACACCAACACACACACACACACACACACACACACACACACACACACACACACACACACACACACACATACAAAAAAACACAAAAACACACATACCAAAAAAAAACACAAAAACACACATACGAAAAAAGACACAAACACACATACAAAAAAAACACAAAAACACTCTCTCTCTCTCTCTCTCCTCTCTCTCTCTCTCTCTCTCTCTCTCATCTCTCTCTCTCTCTCTCTCTCTCTCTCTCTCTCTCTCTCTCTCTCTCTGTAAGATTCGTTTCAATTATCCCTTTATTTCATTATCCTCTTGTTTTGTGCATTTTATTCATTCATTTGTTCTACTCACGTGTGCCGTCATTCCTCTTTCAAATGTTACTCATATGTGGTGTGATCCCTCTTTCAGATCTTACTCATGTGAGGTGTGATCCCTCTTTCAGATCTTACTCATATGTGGTGTGATCCTTCGTTTTCAGATCTTACTCATGTGTGTTGTGATCCCTCTTCTAATCTTACTCATGTGTGGTGTGATCCCTCTTTCAGATCTTACTCATGTGTGGTGTGATCCTTCGTTTTCAGATCTTACTCATATGTGGTGTGATCCTTCGTTTTCAGATCTTACTCATGTGTGGTGTGATCCTTCGTTTTCAGATCTTACTCATGTGTGTTGTGATCTTGACATCTGTGATGGGTAACATAGGAGTGTTGGTGGTGTTTTCCCTCACCCCCAACCATACGCTCCACCCTAAACTGCTACCTGGTGAACCTTGCCGTGGCTGACCTGCTCATTACTACACTCTGTTGGCCTACCCATCGTCAGTCGCATCACCTCACCTCTCTACGTCCTCGGCCACTTCTTTTGCCGACTTCAGGTTTTGGTGCAAGGTAGGTATGTGTGTGTGTGTGTGTGTGTGTGTGTGTGTTAAAGCTGGGCTAAGGAAAACCTTGGGTTAAACTTAAGGATGGGCAGGTGGGTGGCTGGATTTTGTCACTGTTTACATCTCCGTCGTCGTCAATATCATCATAACAAAACATCGGCATCACCAAATGTCCTCACAGTCACACCACCACCATTACCCATTACCAACACAACCACAACCACCACCACCACCAACATCACTAAACATCAAATAAAAAGGGGAGAATATATGCTGACTTAGGTCCCTTATTGTAAAAACATAATTGACTGAAAAGAAAGAGACTTACTGACTCTATCGTCTGGGAGGGAAGGATAAACATAACAGCTTACCCTGGTTTGTGGTTTACCTGTGTGTGTGTGTGTGTCTACCGCTCCATCTGTGGTTGCAACTGTGATAAAATTGTTGAGAACGTGAAGATAAATTGTAGACTAAAGTTAAGTAAAATGTTCTTACTATTCAACTTGGGGATTACACCACCCACCATCACCACCAATGCAACAACCACGAACCACAAACCACCAACACCACCACCACCACCATCACCCTTACCCAGATGCACCACCTCCACTAACATCACCATCACCACCACCACCCTTACCCAGATGCACCACTTCCACTAACATCACCATCATCACCACCACCACCACCCTTACCCAGATGCACCACCACCACCCTTACCCAGATGCACCACCTCCACTAACATCACCATCACCACCACCACCACCACCACCCTTACCCAGATGCACCACCTCCACTAACATCACCACCACCACCACCACCACCACCCTTACCCAGATGCACCACCTCCACTAACATCACCATCACCACCACCACCACCACCACCCTTACCCAGATGCACCACCTCCACTAACATCACCATCACCACCACCACCACCACCAACCCGAGGCACCATCACCATCACAACATCCATCACCAATTCGCCACCATCATCAATCCTCTTCTCAAAATTTTTCCAGGTACGTGTGTGAACGTTTCCGTGCTGACGCTGGGGGCTGTGGCGTGCAACCGAGCCTATGCCGTGTTGTTTCCCCTTCAAGCTCACAGTGCCAACCCAAGACTCGTCCCCCTCCTGCTCTCGTTATGGGGTCTGTCCTTTACCCCTCGCCTTCCCTGGATTCCTCGTCAGGGACACCATTGTATACAAGGTCAGTTAATGCTTAGGGATGGGGATGGGGATGGGGATGAGGGATAGGGATAGGGATGGGGATGAGGGATAGGTGATGGGGATGAGGGATAGGGATGGGGGATGAGGGATGGGGGATTCAGTTAGTGCCTTAGTAGTGAGGGTGGCTGGTCGTATTCAAGATGACGATGTTTGTGGTAGTGCTTTGCTTTGTAATGGGGATGAGTAATTCAGTTAGTGCCTTGGTGGTGAAGGTGGTCGTTGTCAAGGTGGTGCTGGTGGTAAAAGTGGAATCAAACTGGTGGAGGAGAATGTGGTTTAGTTTAGTTTACTGCAAAATTTAGTTACTGCAAAATATTAATAAAAGGCTATAAATGAATAAATATATACACACATAAATACACACATTTATAGATATTAATCTGCTGATCATGAGCTCCCTAGCAGGCATAATATCAGTGAGCATAATGATACTAGTACACAAACTTGCAAATGAAAATTAACATACATAAAAGCACATAGTATATTTTCAAAACGAGAAATATTTAAAGAAATATTATATGGGAACACAATTACTGAATTTTAACTATTCAATAAGAGCTTGACTTTGCAAAGTATATATATATATATATATATATTGTATAAGTTTAATTTTAAGAAAAACTGACATTAGTTACTGTTTTGATATGATCTGGTAATGCGTTCCAACATTTCTGGGCCAAAAAACTTATAGAAAATATGTATAATGTTGTTGTGGGTTGTGGACAAATTAAAATACCATTGTTACCTCTGATATCTTGGCTGTGGTGAAGAACTCTAAAAAAAATTCTGTTGTGGCAGTTATCATAAACTGTGAGAAGACAACACTATTTAAGTAAATTTTCAAATTGTAGTAATTGTAATAATTAGAATAAAATAAAATATGTGCTGTCATGTTTCCCTCTGTAGGTTATGGTTCTAAATCCATTTCTTCTGATTTACAATAATTGGGTGATGGTGATAGGTGGTGAAGGTGGTGAAGGTGGTTGTATTCAAGGTGGTGGTGATAGGTGGTGAAGGTGGTTGTATTCAAGGTGGTGGTGATAGGTGGTGAAGGTGGGAATATGGTGGCGGTG
>JAWQEG010008314.1:55000-65000 GCA_033782935.1 Petrolisthes cinctipes | reverse complement strand
TTAGAAGCTTCCTTGTCTGGTTGTGTTGCAAGAGGGGTACGATGGGGGTGGGGGAAGGAGGAGGGGGAGGGGGGGGCGTCCAAGGGGAAGGGTCAGATAGTAGCCTTTTGCCCCTCAGTCCTCCCCCCCCCCGTCTCCTCTCCTCCCCCCCCCCATAGCACACCTAATCCCAACTTCTCTGATAATGTTGGTTCAGGTGTTGTTGTTGTTGTTGTTGTCTGAGCCCTTCTTCCTCTGCCTCTCTTTTTCTCCTCCTTGTGTTCTCTTTTCCTCTCTTCTCTCTTCTTTGTACTCTCCTCTTTTCCTCTCTTCTCTCTTCTTTGTACTCTCCTCTTTTCCTCTCTTCTCTCTTCTTTGTGTTCTCCTCTCTTCTCTCTTCTTTGTACTCTCCTCTTCTCTCTTCTTTGTACTCTCCTCTTTTCCTCTCTTCTCTCTTCTTTGTGTTTCTCCTCTCTTCTCTCTTCTCTCTTCTTTGTGTTCTCCTCTTCTCCTCTTTTCTCTCTTCTTTGTGTTCTCCTCTCTTCTCTCTTCTCTCTTCTCCTCTCTTCTCTCTTCTTTGTGTTCTCCTCTCTCCTCTCTTCTCTCTTTCTCTCTTCTTTGTTGTTCTCCTCTCTTCTCCTCTCTTCTCTCCTCTTTTCCTCTCTTCTCTCTTTGTGTTTTCATCTACTCCTCTCTACTCTCCTCTTTCTACTCTCCTCTTCTCTCCATCTTTGGCTTCTTTTCATGTCCTCTTCTTCTCCTCCCTGTTCTCTTCTACTACCTATTCCTCCTTCGTATCTTCTTCTCCAATTTATTTCCATTTTCCTCTATCCATCTCAACCTGCCCCTTCCATCCTTCCTATCTCTTTCTCCCATCTCTCGCCTCTCCATCTCCTTCCTCCCTCCTCCTCCTCTGTTTCTCCTTTTCTATTCTTCCTTTTTTTTTTACCTCTTCTCTTGTTTCCCTTCTCTTATTCATCATGGTCCTCATCTCTCTCTGTTTCTTTTTTCCTTCGTTCCTTCCTCCTTCCTCCCTCACTTAATTTACCCCAATCCCTTAACTTATCCCCTCTTTTCTTACTCTTTCTCTCTCTCATCCTCCTTCCCCTCCATTCTCCCTATTCCTCACCCCCTACCCATCCACTCTCCCTAATCCTCCCCCCCCCCCTACTCATCCACTCTCCCCTAATCCTCCTCCCCCCCCTACTCATCCACTCTCCCTTTCCACCCCTCTCATCCACTCTCCCTAATCCTCCCCCCTCCTGCTCATCCACTCTCCATTTCCACCCCTCTCATCCACTCCCTAATCAGCCCCCACCTACTCATCCACTCTCCTTTCCACCCTCTCAACCACTCCCTAATCATCACCCCCTCCCCTACTCATCCACTCCTAATTATCATCCCCCACCCCCAATCCCTCCACTCTCCTTTCCACCCCTCTCATCCACTCCATAATCATCATCACCCCACCACCCACCCCAATCCCTCCACCCTCCCTAACCACTCTTAGTAACCCCTGCTCCTGTACCCCGTCTCCTGTCCAATAACTTAAACGATAAGCCAGATTGGTGTGTAATGAGGTGGACGATGCAGACCTCTGTTATTCTATTTATACCTTATATTTTATCTATTTATTTATCTATTTATTTAAAGATTATTTCTGGCTATGTGGTAGGCTATATGATTCATTGGTGTATATTGTTTATTTTGCTCTTTTATTTTACTCCTTATCCTATTTATACCTTATATTTTATCTATTTATTTATCTATATATTTAAAGTTTGTTTCTGGCCCTGATGGTATATGAATCTTTGCTACATGTATATTGTTTGTTGTTACTGTTAAGCCTAATTATTCTAGTCATGGTTTATACTTTATTATGTATTGATATTTAAAATTAATTTCTGGCTCTGTTGTATATAATGAATCCTTACTGCGTATCTTTGTGTTGTTATAATGATAAGATATTATGTACTGTTATATGTTAAAGATATTAATATGTATTGTTATGATGTTAAGGATATTATAGGATATTATGTACTATTATAATGTTAAGGATATTATGATATTTTTCTCCTTTTCTCTACAGCTGGTTGTGAGTTTGTAAGTCGTGAAGTGCGTGTGTGAGTTTCGGGTTCATCTGATGTTGCCTCGTCCAAACAGAAAGGTAAGTAAGTAAACGATCCATGCATTACTTATAGCTTGTATTTTGGGACATTTGTTCGTCGTGTATCTGGGTACGGAGGCTTTCGTTGATATTAATGTGTGAATGAATCTCTTGTTAACTTCTGTAGGCTTTCGTTAATATTAAGATGAATACCGGTAGTTCTAGTTGCATTGCACTATTAATAGAATGATTTTTTAACATTTATGGGTCGTCTTGTTTAGGTTTTATTGAAGTTAATGATATGCATTCAAGTGTGATGAATAAACAGTAAATCGAATCGTGTATGAAATAATGAACCTGTGTACTTGTATCTCTTTGCAATGCCGTGTTATCGTTGGAGGAGGTGGCGGCTAGATAAATAGCCAGCAAGTGGGGCTATAAGTAGCTGGGAATAGCCAATAATAATACGTAATTGAGTTTATTGATGGTAGACTAAATTAACCAGACGCCTTTTAAGGTTAGTGGGGTGACGGACCGGTAGACAAGGCAGGGTTTGCTCTGATTGAAGTAGCCAAGGTAGGATAGGTAGAGAGATGGAAGCTAACAATGGAAGTACTGTAGATGAATCAAATCATTGGTTTATATTTTTACACAATGGATGGCGGGTGATTGGATAGTTAAAGAAGGTAAATAACGTTAATGGGGTAACATTTCGACACTGATTGATTGAAAAATGTTGGGGTTTAGGCAGGATGGATGGATGGATGGATGGATGGAAGGTAGATTTGGATGAGACACGGTGTAGGTATGGAGGATGAGGGAGAGTCAGTCCTATTATGTAAGGGGATGGTCTGGGTTAGGATGAGAGAGGGTACTGGGTAAGGAAGGTGAGTAATGTTTGTGACAGTGAAGTGAGGAAGGGAGGGTGTGAGATTAAAGTTTATAGGGGCATAGATGAGGGATGTGAGATGAAATTAAGCAGGAGTTAAAATGAGTGAGGGTGTGGTTGTGATGAGAAGAGGGTGCGGAAGAATGAGATGAAATTAGGCATGAGTTAAAATGAATGAGGGTGTGGTGTGATGAGACGAAGGTGTGGGATGAAATGAAACAAAGCATGAGTTAAAATGAATGAGGGTGAGGCGTGATGAGATGAAAACAATGCATGAGTTAAAATGAATGATGGTGGGTGTGGGATGAGGTGAAACAAAGCATGAGTTAAAATGAATGAGGGATGAGATGAAACAAAGCATGAGTTAAATGAATGAGGGATAAGATGAAACAAAGCATGAGTTAAAATGAATGAAGGTGTGAATGAAATGAAACAATGCATGAGTTTAAATGAATGATGGTGTGAATGAGGGGTGTGTGACGTGAGATGAGGTGAACAGGGAAGGTGAAGTGGGTGGGTGAGGAAGCAATATGACCACCACCACCACCTGCCTGGCCTGTACAAGTGTGGTGGTGGGTGCCCTTGCTACCTATACCTACCTACCTACCTGCCCCCCCAGCACCACCTGTACTCCTGCCTACCTGCCCCCCCCCCCCGCACCACCTGTACTACTGCCTATTGCTGCACCTCCTGGCTGCCTTGAGAGGGGGTATTAAAAGCGATTGTGGGAATTTTTTGAGTTGGTGTTTTAATTAATGTAGTTGATTTGACATTATTATTATTTTTTTTTTAGTCAGCTTGAAAAACATACAGCTGTAGAGTTTATACGTGAATGCATGTGTATAAACTATTAATGAGTGTGCAAAGCGTAAAGTGTATACATGAGCCTGTGTATGGGTGATTGTGTGTACGTGTAGGTGTGTATGTGTGTATACGTGTGTGCATTATGACAGTGTGGGGTCGACAGAGTAAGGTCGAACAGGTCCAGGTGTAGTAGGTTCAGCACAGCACAGACAAGGGCGTGTGAATGAGTGCGTGACGAGTGTGTGTGACAAGAATGTGTGTGTGTGTGTGTGTGTGTGTGTGTGTGTGTCGTCCTGTTATGCATCCGTTAATACCACTGTGTACGTTATTTGTCAAACCGCAGGCGTGATGCAATCCCATGTGTAAGTATAAGTATTGTGTGTGTGTGTGTGTGTGTAATTCTCAAATAACTACCCACGACACACACGTAGAGAGGCTTGATGTTATTGGCTGGGCACGTTCAGGTTAGCTACAGGCAGGGTAAGTAAGGTGAGGGGAGTGGGTATGGTTAGGGTAGTGACAGGTGCAGTGCCATTAACGCGGGCAGGGTCTGGGGCAAGGGTGAGGCAGGGAGGGGCGAGTGAGTGCTGGGGGGGAAGGGTATGGGGGATAGGAGGAACAGTTGTAGTAGTAGTAGGGGCAGGGACTGGGGTAGGCAGGGAGGGGCGAGTGAGTGCTGGGGAAGGGGACGGGGACGGGGGAGAGGGGGGGGGGTGCGGATGTATTGGTAGTAAGGGCAGGGGCAGAAGCAATGTGTGTGGAAAAGGGAAGGGGAGGGGGGGGGGAGCGTGTGAGGGCATGAGTAAGGCGTGTGTGGGCGCGGGAAGTTGCGTGCGTTTGTGTGTGCGTCTGCGTTTGTGTGTGTATGTATGTGTGTGTGTGTGTGTGCGAGCTGGGCCGACGCGACGACTGGCGCCACCTTGTCGGCTCAAGAGGTGCGGGCGGGGCAGCAGGCAGGTTCTCTCTCTCTCTCTCTCTCTCTCTCTGTGTGTGTGTCAGCAATAATGTCTCACACCCCAATTTTTTCCTTTGCCATCTTTTCTCTCATTCATTTTCATTCATTGTTTGTTATTAGTGTTCTTTCTCATCATTATAAGCCTGTAACATTTCACTATTCTCTCAGCCAGTCACTATCTCACTTTGTCATTCTTATTATTCTCTGTCACATCATCTCACTCACTCACACAGATGCTGACAATCCTTCTTATTTTCTCACACACGTACAAACACAATCAGTCATTTCCCCGAACATTCTCTCTTCCGTTCTGTCTTAACTTATACAATATGGATTTTAATAACATCGCATTCTCACCAATACACTTTCTTGACCCGGACACTCAATCACATCCACCCTTTGTATCTGTGTGTGTGTATGTGTTTGTGTGTGTCTGTCTATCTGTCTGTCTCTCTCTTTCACTCATTAATTCCTTTCCATATCCTCCTTCCCTCATTCCACCTTTCTCTTTCCTTCTTCCCTTCCCTCATTCCACCTCTTTCTCATTCCTTCTTCCCTTCCCTCATTCCACCTCTTTCTCATTCCTTCTTCCCTCCCTTATTCCACCTCTTTCTCTTTCCTTCTTCCCTTCCCTCATTCCACCTCTTTCTCTTTCCTTCTTCCTTCCCTCATTCCACCTCTTTCTCTTTCCTTCTTCCCTCCCCTCATTCACCTCTTTCTCTATCCTTCTTCCCTCCCCTCATTCCACCTCTTTCTCTTTCCTTCTTCCCTCCCTCATTCCACCTCTTTTTCATTCCTTCCCTTCCCTCATTCCACCTCTTTCTCATTCCTTCTTCCCTCCCTCATTCCACCTCTTTTTCATTCCTTCTTCCCTCCCTCATTCCACCTCTTTTTCATTCCTTCTTCCCTCCCTCATTCCACCTCTTTCTCTTTCCTTCTTCCCTTCCCTCATTTCACATCTTTCTCTTTCTTCCCTCCCTCATTCCACCTCTTTCTCTTTCCTTCTTCCCTCCCTCATTCCACCTCTTTTTCATTCCTTCCCTTCCCTCATTCCACCTCTTTCTCATTCCTTCTTCCCTTCCCTCATTCCACCTCTTTTTCATTCCTTCCCTTCCCTCACTTCACATCAATCTCATTCCTTCTTCCCTCCCTCATTCCACCTCTTTCTCTTTCCTTCTTCCCTCCCTCATTCCACCGCTTTCTCAATCCTACTTCCCTCCCTCATTCCACATCTTTTTCATTCCTTCCCTCCCTCATTCCACATCTATATCATTCCTTCTTCCCTTCCCTCATTCCACATCTATATCATTCCTTCTTCCCTTCCCTCATTCCACATCTATATCATTCCTTCTCCCCTTCCCTCATTCCACATCTATCTCTTTTCTTCTTCCCTCCCTCCCATTTAACCTGAACTATTTTTTATTTTCCTTTACCCTCTTAACCTAACCTCCGCCTCAGCCCGCCCCGCCTCGCCCTACGATCGCGTCATTGGAACATTATCTTACCTGCATTGTTGAGCCGCGTTTCGTATGCACAAGACGGGGCCAAAAACAGCTTTCACCGTGCTCGAGGGATGGGGAAGGTAGAGGCGAAAATCCCGGCGCTTTGTATGGGGCGATGGGTGCTAACGGGGCGAGTGTTGATGGGTCGTTTTGAGAGGGACGAGAAAATAGTACTTTGTGTGTCGGCTTGTGACTATGGCTGGGAAGAGATGTGTTTTTGTTGTGTGCGTGTGCTGCTAGGAGAGAGAGAGAGAGAGAGAGAGAGAGAGAGAGAGAGAGAGAGAAATCCACCTGCTGGCCCTCATTCTCTCCATTGTTGTTGTATCTACTGTTGCCTGTTGGTTGCCACGCCTTACCTCCTGTTTCTGTTCCTGTTTCTGTTTGATACTGTTGTTAATATGTTTTCACGGTGCTGCTGTTGGATGGATGTCACTAATGTTGTTGTTGTTATTGTGACGGTGGTGGATACTGACTGGATATTGTGTTGTATTTACCGGTTTGTTATTTTGTTGTTTTGTTGCTTTGCCTTATCTTCTCGTGTTGCAGCAGCTGGTTTCGGTGTGGTTGTTGTTTTTGTTGTTGTTGTTGTTGTTGTTGTTGTTGGACACATACTCGTCACTCGTGTCACATCAGTCTAAATCTTCTGCCCCTAATAAAAATAACTGGAGGTAAACTAATCTTGCAGCCTCTCGAAAGAAATTGAACAAAATTCTGGACCTCCTTTTTTTTTTTTTACTTAATTTCACAGGTCTTTAGGGACATTACGAGAACCCCTTACCTAAATTTAGTCCTTACCTTTCACAATATAGGAAAAATATATATGGACCTAGTATGGTATAGGTTATGTCTTCCTCAACCTACCACAAAATCGATCACCATTCCAACTCGCTCTGCTCATCTCTCCACCCAGGGAAAGATAGGGAGGAAAATGACGTGTTTGCCCTGTTAGTATCATGATTGAAGGGTTCACGCCGCGACGCAAACTCCATGGTTGAACGTAGCACCTCTCTAGTTATGGGTGTTGTGTTGTGGCTTGGGTACGTGTGGTGGTGGTGGTGGTGGTGTTGTTGTGATTGATTGATTGTTGTTGTAGTTTTCAGGGGGGGGGGTGTTGTGGTTGGACTGTGGTTGTTTATTTGTGGATTTGATTTGATTTAGAGGTTGTGATTGTGGTGATTGAATTTTGTTTTGTTTTGTTCTGTTATTGTGTTGGTCTTTATTTAGATTGGAATTAATTAGTCAACACACACACACACACACAGGCTTTATCCATCATGCTACACCCACATCCACATCCACACCCTCATCCACACCCACACCCACATCCACATCCACACCCACACCCTCATCCACACCCACACCCTCATCCACACCCACACCCACATCCACATCCACACCCTCATCCACATCCACACCCTCATCCACACCCACACCCTCATCCACACCCACACCCTCATCCACACCCACACCCTCATCCACACCCACACCCTCATCCACACCCACACCCTCATCCACACCCACACCCTCATCCACACCCACACCCACAGACCGGTATGAGGGGTGAGTGAGTGAGTGAGTCAGAGGGAGGGGTGGGCGATGTGGCGTCTAACAGGCGGAGACAGTCGGCAGGCAGGCAGGTGGCAGGGCAGGGCAGGGCAGGGCAGGGCAGGGCAGGGAAGGAAAGGGAAAGGAAGGTTAATGTAGGGCATGGATGGATGGATGGGTGAGTGGGAAGGGCAAAGAAAATTAGGACAGAAAAGAAGAAGGGGGCATGATTGGGCAGGGAAGGAACTAGGAAAGTAAGACAGTTTAGGGTAGGGCAGAACATTAGAAGTCAGAGCAGGAGGAAAGGACATTACATGGCTGGGATGGGCAAGAAAAGGAAGGCTTAATTGAGGACAGAGCAAGAAGGGATGGGTTAGGGTGGAGAACAGGGAAACGGGGAGTGATGGAATATGGTGGAGGGAAATGCAAGGT
Organism: Petrolisthes cinctipes; assembly: GCA_033782935.1. NCBI lineage: Eukaryota > Metazoa > Arthropoda > Malacostraca > Decapoda > Porcellanidae > Petrolisthes > Petrolisthes cinctipes. The sequence continues at coordinate 56,787 of JAWQEG010008314.1, read as the reverse complement.
AAAGTAAGTTGAATAAAGATAGGACGAGACAAAGCAGGGCAGGGCAGGGTTAGGGTATGGTAGGGCAAAACAGGGCATGGAGGGGAAGGACAAAACAGAGCAGTGTAGGACGAGACAGAGGAGGGCAGAGCAGGGCAGGGCAGACAGGTGAGGTTGGCGTGAGGGTCAGGCGGGGCAGGCCAAACAGGTGGCGTGGCTCGCGGGGGTGAAGCAGGGTGACACGACTGGTGGGGTCAGGCAGGGCAGCATGCGAGGGAGCCGGGGGGGGGGGGGGGAGGGTGGTCCAGGAGAGAGGTGGGGATGTGGTGGGAGGTAAGAGAGAGAAGATGTGGAGGGGTGGGAGGTAAGAAAGAGAAGATGGTGGAGGGCTGGGAGGGGGTACCAGTAGGGAGGGAAGTCTGGGAATGTGACTGGACGCTGAAGAAAGAGGGAAGAGAGATAGGGATGAGGCAAGGGTCAGACAGGTGGTAAGAATGAGGCAGACAGGTGGCATGGCATGGGGAAGCAAGTGGCAGGGAAAGAGGGCATTGTTGTGAGGGTATAGGAAGGTAAGGGAACAAGGTGGCAGGGGAGGAAAGGAAAAGAATGCAGGGTCAAACAGGGTACATACAGAGCAGAGCAGGAGTACCTCAGGGTAACTCAGTTTGGGGAGGCAGGGAGGAGAAGCAGGCAAAGATCAGGCAAGAATGTGGGCAGGGGGAGGGTCAGACAGGGACCACATTAGAGGGGGGGGAGGGGGCAGGGTTATCTGGATAATTGTTATCTGTATGTACTGTTGGCAGGCAGAGAGGAGGCAGGCAGGCAGGAAGGCAGGCAGTGTGTGGCGAGAGGACAAGATGGGTACTGGTGAGGTCATGATGAAGGGTACTGGGGAGCCATGATTAGTACTGGGGAGCCATGATAAGTACTGGGGAGCCATGAGGTGTACTGGTGAGCCATGAGAAGTACTGGGGAGCCATGAGGTGTACTGGGGAGCCATGATAAGTACTGGGGAGTCATGAGAAGTACTGGGGAGCCATGATTAGTACTGGTGAGCCATGATAAGTACTGGGGAGCCATGAGGTGTACTGGGGAGCCATGATAAGTACTCGTTAGCCATGATAAGTACTGGGGAGCCATGATAAGTACTGGGGAGCCATGAGGTGTACTGGGGAGCCATGAGGTGTACTGGGGAGCCATGATTAGTACTGGGGAGCCATAATAAGTACTGGGGAGCCATGGTTAGTACTGGGGAGCCATGATAAGTACTGGGGAGCCATAACAAGTACTGGGGAGCCATGAGGTGTACTGGAGAAGAGCCTAACTGTAACCTCATCTAACTTCAACCTACACTTCCACTTCACTTTGTCGTCTTACTGTACCTCTTTCTTCACCGCCTCCTTCTCTTCTTTCTTACTTCATCACCTCCTTCCGCCCTGTACTTACTCCATTACCCACCATATCGTATACCCACCTTCTCCTCCTCCTCCTCCTCCTCTTCCCTCACCCAAACCAAACCAAACCCGCATCGTCTACCTCTCCTAAATTAACCCACTTTCATTTGGCTAATCACCTTATAACTCCCCTTCACCTGACGCCTCCCAATGCAACCTCATGTGGCCTAACCTAACTCAGCTCACTCACCCAACCCACCACTCCTCCGACCCAGTTTTACTCACACCAACCACCCCACCCACCTAATCCAAGCCCCCCTTCACCCAGCCATTGCTTACCCGAGTATGATCACTCCCTACTATACCCCCCCCCCCCTTAACTCCACCACCAAGCACTATAGACTGTCTATCCAT
>JAWQEG010008314.1:27500-50000 GCA_033782935.1 Petrolisthes cinctipes | reverse complement strand
AAGATATACTGAGAAAGAGGAAAAAAAGATATATATAACAATAATAGGAAGATAGATTAGACAAGTGTGCAGTATGATGAAGGGACAGTTTGTGTTGGTGATGTGTTGTTGTAAGGATACATTGTAAGTAAAGGGATCATTGTAAATAAAGGGATCTGTCGTATGCAGGCAGTGAAGGGGTAACTATGACACGTTAAAGAGTAAAAGTTGCATGTGGTGGAGATATTATATAGTATGTGACGCTGTGAATGAAGGTATGATGACACGTTGAAGGGTATGTATGTGGAGAAATAAAGTATAAAGTCGAAAGTATATGGTGTAGTGAAGGAATAGGGAGGGAGGGAGGGAGGGTGTGGCAGCCTGTGTGAGACGTGGAAGTGAAATAGAACAAAGTAAGGGTCACTGGTTTAGAAAGGGTGTGGGCATGTATGTGAGAGGGTCCCGTATTTGTGCCTGTGCGTGAGGGTACGTGTGTGTGTGTGTGTGTGTGTGTGTGTGTGTGTGTGTGTGTGTGTGTGTTGGATATAGTCATGTGTGCCCGTATATACTAAATTCATACATTGTGTCTCTAGGAATTATATATGGTATTTATTTATGACAAGCAAAGCGTGTTTATTTTTGGGTGTGTGTGTGTGTGCATCCGGGTGCCCACAAGATATAGCCTAAGCATGTGTGTGTGTGTGTGTAAGGTGTTGGCAATTTTGTTTATACAGGGTGTGGCTGTGTGTGTTTAATTTCATGTGTGCTCGCGTCATTTTGTATACTGCTTTAACTATCCTTTTATATTTCCCTATACCGTGTGCACATACAATATAGAAACATGAGTGTATGCAATGTACTGAAAATATACACGTGCCAACACCACTTGTAACAACGGTAGAGGGGGGGGGGGGTTCTGTGGTGTAGAATAAGTTGTCTTGCATTAGTCCAGCTATATGTAAGACACTTTCTACTGTGTGACCTGTGCAACTTGTCGATAAAATGCATTCAAACTTTTTTTTCATTTTTTTTTTTTTTTTCATTTGCTGATTTCATGACAATCTTTTTTTTTTTTTCTGTCCAAGTAAAAGTATTTCGAGTAGGCTAACCTTTACATGTTACCTGTATCATGATTAATTCCTAAACGTGTGTGTGTGTGTGTGTGTGTGTGTGTGTGTGTGTGTGTGTGTGTGTGTGTGTGTGTGTGTGTGTACGTGTTTATGCAGGCGCGTGTTTGCAGGGCGTGTATGTAGGCTGCGTGGGTATAGACATGTGCGTCAGGGGCAGGAGTGTGGGCGCGGGCCAAGGAGGATTATTATTTTGAAGTCTTTTAAGGTCCAGGGAAGCGTTTATCCATTTCTATTCTTAACTTGACCTTGTACGATGTGTTGTTTCCTCATATGAATTATTCTAAATTAATATACTGTATTCTTATCTGACCTGATAATCCTATAACCAAAATTGTGCTCATTTCGGTACCCAAAAAATAAAAAATAAAATCATGCAAAACAGAAAAGAATAAACTAAAGAAAAAACATACTGACGATATCTTGTTAATAAAAAAGTTGTGTATATTTTCCTATAGAAGTAAATTCCCTGAACTCTGAAGAACTTGGGTTCATAGTACTACCAGGCCAGTCCAGGACACACGAAAGAGAGAGAGAGAGAGAGAGAGAGTGTGTGTGTGTGTGTGTGAGAGAGAGAGAGAGAGAGAGAGTGTGTGTGTGTGTGTGTGTGTGTGTGTGTGTGTGTGTGTGTGTGTGTGTGTGTGTGTGTGAGAGAGAGAGAGAGAGAGAGAGAGAGAGAGAGAGAGAGAGAGAGAGAGAGAGTATGTTTGTGTGTGTGTGTGTGTGTGTGTGAGTGAGTGAGTGAGAGTGTGTGTGAGAGAGTGAGAGTGTGTGTGTGTGAGAGTGTGTGTGTGTGTGAGTGAAAGAGTGTGTCTGTGAGTGTGTGAGAGTGTGAGTGAGTGAGTGAGTAAGGGTGTGGCAGGAAGGGTGTCGCCCCAGAGACAAGCAGATCCCTCTCCATAATGGCCAAGTCGGTGTGTTGGTATCTGGTGAGCCCTGACCCCCAGACAGACGTATGGGGAGCTCTGGCGTCAGTACCCGAGTCTACCAACACCACCATGCACAGTCGCCGTCGTCGCCGCCTTCGTCTGTGTGGGACTGTCGGTAATGTGGATGTGTTTATTGTAATATTAACTGTCCACCTTATACTAATTACTGTCATTATCATCATTATCATCTTCATTATCACTGTGACGTAACTTGGCACCTCGAAACCCCCTCCTCTTATACTTCACCTCCTCCTATACTCCGCCACCGCCTCCACCTCTGTCATACTCCACCACCGTCTCCACCACTGTCATACTCCACCGTCTCCACCACTGTCATACTCCACCACCGCCGACGCCACTCATACTCCACCACCGTCTCCATCACTGTCATACTCCACCACCGTCTCCACCACTGTCATACTCCACCACCGTCTCCACCACTATCACATACCACCGCCTCCATACAGCACCACCACCACCACCACCACTACCACTACGTACCACCATTTCCGACTCCTCAAAAATGGTGAATATTATCTGGTACTCAAATATATTCAACAATGTCCCATAAATATGATAAAAACAGGTTCTGGCAACACTGCTTATATGACAAAAGTTGACGGATAGGGGGGAGAAAAAAAATTGCTCTTCGACGATCAAACGATGCATAATGTTTGCAAAGTGAATTATTTACGGCCGAATAAAGGAAGTGTCTCATGGGTGAATTCTGGGTTTTTGTTGTACTCTAGAAGACGGTGTGATTGAATAAGTTTTTTTTTTTTTTTTTTAAAGAGTGAGTCACGGTGATTTATTCTCTTATAAAAATACGGAGGCAGTGTCTACAAATGAAAGGGCAGATGTTATTGTAGCTGGATCGTTTGTAGAGGAAGTTTGCATGACGAGTGTATTTTGTTATTTTATAGTTTTTTTTGTTTGTTTTTCTATTTTTAATGTAGTGTGCACATCCTCCTCATCCTCCTCTCTCCCTCCACTCTCATGCACTATCTCCCTACTCTCTCTACTCTCTCACCATCCCCCTCCTCTTTCTCTACTCTCTCACCATCTCCCTCCTCTCTCTACTCTCTCACCATCTCCCTCCTCTTTCCCTCCCCTCTCTACTCTCTCACCATCTCCTTCCTCTTTTCCTCCTCTCTCTACTCTCTCACCATCTCCCTCCTCTTTTTCTACTCACCATCTCCCTCCTCTTTCTCTCATCTCTCTACTCTCTCACCATCCCCCTCCTCTTTCTCTACTCTCTCACCATCTCCCTCCTCTCTACTCTCTCACTATTTCCATACTCTCTCTACTCTCTCACTATTTCCATACTCTCTCTACTCTCTCACAATCTCCCTCCTCTCTCTTCTCTTTCACCATCTCCCTCCTCTCTCTACTCTCTCACCATCCCCCTCCTCTTTCTCTCATCTCTCTACTCTCTCACCATCTCCCTCCTCTCCCTCCCTTCTTCCATCATCCCCCATCCCTTCCCCTCACCCCTCATCCCTTCCCCTCATCCCCCCTTCCCTTCCCCTCACCCCCCATCCCTTCCCCTCACCCCTTCTCCTCACCCCCTTTCCCTTCCCCTCACCCCTCATCCCTTCCCCTCACTCCTCATCCCTTCCCCTCACCCCCATCCCTTCCCCTCATCCCCCATCCCTTCCCCTCACCTCCCCTTCCCTTCCCCTCACCCCTCACCCCTTCCCCTCACCCGCATCCCTTCCCCTCACCCGCATCCCTTCCCCTCACCCCACATCTCTTCCCCTCATCCCCCTTCCCTTCCCCTCATCCCCCATCCCTTCCCCTCACCCCTCATCCCTTCCCCTCACCCCCCTTCCCTTCCCCTCACCCCCATCCCATCCCCTCACCCCCCATCCCTTCCCATCACCTCCCATCCCTTCCCCTCACCCCCTTCCCTTCCCCTCACCCCCTTCCCTTCCCCTCACCCCTCATCCCTTCCCATCACCCCCCATCCCTTCCCATCACCTCCCATCCCTTCCCCTCATCCCCCTTCCCTTCCCCTCATCCCCCATCCCTTCCCTTCACCTCCCATCCCTTCCCCTCACCCCTCATCCCTTCCCCTCACCCCCATCCTTTCCCCTCACCCCACATCCCTTCCCCTCATCCCCCTTCCCTTCCCCTCACCCACCGTGGCCAACAAGCCTAGCAGGGTGACGATGCCCAGCGTACCAGGGAACAGTCTGGGATTCCACATTTTAGATAAGAACATAATTAACCTTCTCTTTGATTCTCCTCTCTCTCTCTCTCTCTCTCTCTCTCTCTCTCTCTCTCTCTCTCCTTCCTCTTTGATTCTCCTCTCCCTCTCTTATTCTCCTTTGCTTTCTTCTTTGATTTTCCTCTTCCTATCTTATTCTCTCTTCCTCTCTTATTCTCCTTTCTCCTTTTCTTTGATTCTCCTCTCCCTCTCTTATTCTCCTTCGCTTTCTTCTTTGATTTTCCTCTTCCCCTCTTTTTCTCCTCTCCCTCTCTTATTCTCCTTCGCCTTCTTCTTTTATTCTCCTCTCCTCTCTTATTCTCCTTTGTCCTTTTCTTTGATTCTCCTCTCCTCTCTTATTCTCCTTCGCTTTCCTCTTTGATTCTCCTCTCCCTCTCTTATTCTCCTTTGTCATTTTCTTTGATTCTCCTCTCATCTCTTATTTTCCTTTGCCTTCCTATTTGATTTTCCTTTCCTATCTTATTCCCCTTCGCCCTTCTCCTTGATTCTTATTCCCCCTTTCTCTTTGATTCTCGTTCTCCCCTTTCCTTGGCTGTCTTTCCCACTCCTTTCCTTTATTATTCCTCTTCTTTAAGCCCTTCCTTCCTTCTCTTTTATTCTACTTCACCCTTCCCTCAGCAGATTCTCCTTCCACCTTCTCCTCATTTCTTCCACCTTTCCCTGAATTATTCCCCTCCTTCCTAATTCTCCACCTTCCCACCCACCCCCCCTCCCTCCCTCCCTTCCCCACAGAGAGCCAGAGGAAGGGGGTGGGGTGTGGTTGGGAGAGGGGGGGTGGTGGGGGCCTGGTCTGGGATCCCACCTCAAGATAAAGACACATAATAAAACCACTGAGAAAAAAAATAAATAAATAATAAAAAAAACTGTACGCGTTCCTAAAATGGGTTGTGCAGAGGGAAGGTGTGTGTGTGTGGCCCCAGCACCTTACTGGCTCCCTCCTCGCTTCGTCGCATCTATCTGAGAGGTATAGTGAGTCCTTCAAACAACATCAAGCAGAGAGAAGGGAAAGAAAGGGGGATAGATAAAGAGGCTAAGCAGAAAGAAGGGGGGGGGGAGGTAGATACAGAGGCTAAGCAGAGAGAAGGGGGTGATAGATACAGAGGCTAAGCAGAAAGAAGGGGAGGGGCCCATACAGAGGCTAAGCAGAAAGAAGGAGGAGGGGGGTGATATATAGAGAGGCTAAACAGAGAGAAGGCAAAGGAAGGAGGGATAGAATGAGAGGCTAAGGGTGGTATTATTAAATTACTACTTCGAGGAATATTTTTCTTCGAAGCTCAGTTCTTATTATTATTATTTTGCAGTGCACATTTAGCGACGAAACACCTTTACGTCGAGGAGTAAGTTTAATAATATCTTTTCTGTAGCCCTAAGAATCGTCGGAAATTTATACCTCTCAGCTAAAACGAGAGAGGTAATAACAACTTCACCTCCTTCGTCTGGTCACAAAAACAAGTCCATAGTCACCAGCTCTGTTTTAGTTTATTTTTAATGTGGTCGAAGCAATTTAAACCTGAGGACGTAGAATGGAGGAAGGAAGAACAAACAAACTAACTATAGGTGTACGAGATGAAGGGTTTAGTATGCAAGGGAGATATATTTATTTATACACGTGTAGCCCAAAGGGTTACTTACACTCCTGGTGGACGGAAGTTGATAGCTGACACAACCATTAGGAAGATGGGTGTAATTGGATGTGTATACGGATTGTTTGAGGAGCCGGCTGTTTACTGCAGGAAGCTCTGTGTTGCCGCCTACACAGGGAAGATAAATGTGTGTGTGTGTGTGTGTGTGTGTGTGTGTGTGTGTGTACAGAGGGAACACTAAAATGTATTCTAAAATTGTGTGTGTGTGTGTGTGTGTGTGTGTGTGTGTGTGTGTGTGTGTGTGTGTGTGTGTGTGTACAGAGAGAACACTAAAATGTATTGTAAGACTGTGTGTGTGTGTGTGTGTGTGTGTGTGTGTGTGTGTGTGTGTGTGTGTGTGTGTGTGTGTACAGGGAGAGCACTAAAATGTATTCTAAGACTGTGTGTGTTGTGTGTAAGTGTGTGTGTGTGTGTGTGTGTGTGTGTACAGGGAGAGCACTAAAATGTATTCTAAGACTCTGTGTGTTTGTGTGTGTGTGTGTGTGTACAGGGGGAGCACTAAAAGGTATTCTAAGGCATTGTATCGTGAGTGAGTCGTTGTCTTCCCTTCTGCTTGGCTATGAACCCGAAGATTTATGTTGTCGTTAAGTATTGTCCCATTCTCTTCAACTCGTCACCCGCTATAAGACTGACGAGGCATCAAGGCTTACTAACGTGAGTGTACCATGTAGAGAAAATAATAAAATGTTCATGATATTCAGGTTGTATTCGCAAAACTAATAAGCAAAACAAATAGTAAGAGTAGAACTGTAAACCAATGAGTAATATTTCCGACTAATCGAGAGATAAAAATGCTTAAATCTACGGAGAAAAAATGAAAATGTGACGGCACTCGCGGCTCTACTTATGAAATTAATGAACTTTTTAATGCGATATATATTATGTAAATTTTCTCCTATCTCCATTAATGCGAGCTTCAGCAGACAACACAACATGACTGACTGATTGATGCAGGCCAACTGGAAGAAGTAGTAAGCGCTTCACCTCGTCAATGTAAAGTTTTTGTAGGTACAGTGTTGGCAAATCTGGAGCAAATGATTCCTCCAAATTATTCCAAGCAACAGATCACCATTATTTTTGTTCATCTGGTCCTGTTTCCTGGCATACTCCGGAGGAATCATGTCATTCTAATGTAACAAAAGTGAATTACCCTCTTAAAAGATATTCATTGTCATTATGCTTACTGTACCGATATGATGGTCACACGATTATACATATATCGAATGTCATTATGAGAACTTAGTACTTCTCATTACTGTCGTCAGCACCCTTACTAATATCATACCGGTAACATAAAGATTAGTGTTAGAGTGAATTAAATCTCAAGTTTCCCATCACAGGACATTGACAGTACAGTATACAGTTGTTACCTCATGACCCTCTATCCTTCCACTTCTTCTGCCAGGTAGCGTAACATTGCGTAGCGTGAGGAGGAGAAGCTCAGGTGAGTATTACCCGTGGGAGAGTCCGACCAGAGCTACGTACTCACACTCACGTACAGCCAGAGACAAAAAGAAATGTTGCGAAAAGTGGAGGAACACATTTGGCGATGAAGGGGGTGATTTTTTATGTTTTATCTGCGAGAATTTGCCAGACATCGCAATGCCAATTTCTGAGACCTACTGTCCATCCTACACCACCGCACTTTGATTCATGCAAATTCTCTCTTATTTATGGCCCGAAATTGCTACTAATGTTGTTTTATTTTTTATATATTTCTCGTACAAAGTGCAGGCCTTGGTGGGATCCCTGTCTTTCGTGAGGTGATTGGACTACTATTTTTATGTACTATGGTCTGGTGAGGATTCAGGATTATTATTTGCTTCCTAGTTCACAATACACGTCTAGACAGCCTTAAGGACCTCGTGATCATGTATGAAACTTAATTGATGTCTTCTGATTCCTCCTGATTATACTATAAAACAAGGTCCTTCAATATATTATAGGTGTTGTTGTTTCGTGACAATGTTTGAAGGATTTGGTAACCTCCAAAATTCTGACTACATTGCGGGGTTCATGACATTCCCGGAGTGGTCCTTCAAGAATAAATAAAATAAATTTGAATGTCTGAAAAAGTTCCCCTGACAATGAAAACACAGGATTATAAAAGATTTTCACCGCTGTACAGTAAACATCTGGTTAAAACTCTCAAGGTAGTGGTTAGTGTGTTGTGTTGAATGAAGGCTTTACTCCAACGTGACGGGTGGTGGGACCGGTGGAATCTTACATACACTGGGAAATGTCTCTCAATCACAATTAGTACTGTCAGCTGTTGGACATGCAAGTTACAATGTTAGACTGGTTATGTTTTCATTTTCTGTGCATGAGTAACTCGTGTTTGTTGTAAATTTCCCAACAACGAGGAGAAACTCGAGTCTCTTGTGATTTATGGATATTAATTTTGGGAATCTTAAAAGCCAGCTGTGTGTCATCAAAGTTTACCCGCTCTGTATTTACGTATATTTACATACACTCATACAGGAACAAACTCATGTTTATGTAAATGTTGTACAAAACATAGAAAAGGCTGATAAGTAAAATGTTAAGTCGCGTTATACTCTTACTAAAAAAATAAATGATATGGATTGTTGCAGAAAAAATATATTTACGTTCAGTAGATAAAAACAAACATAATAATAACACAGACGTTCATGCACATATTCATATTACATTGTTTATTGTTGTTATTATTATTATTGTTATTGTTATTATTATTATTATTATTATTATTATTATTATTATTATTATTATTTGCCTACACGCAATGCTACATCTTAAAGAAAATACATATTGATGTTGTTTTCTTGTTACAAAGTGTCTAGCTAGAGGAGTTGTTCATTAAGGGGGCATTAACGTGTTGATAAATCAGGAAGAAAATGTTTCCTCCAAACTATTCCAAGCAACAGAACACCATTATTTTTTCTCTTCTGGACCTGTTTCCTGACATACCTCGGAGGAATCAAGGTACTCCAGTGGACCAAGAGTGTGTTACCCCCATAAGGACCCTGTGATCGTGTGTGAGACTTGGTGGCTTCTGATTCCTCCTGACTATGCCACGAAACAAGCTCCTTCCATATATGTGGTGTTTTGGGCAATATTTGAAGTACTCACTAACCTCCAATTTTCTGACTACATCACAGGGTCCCTTAATTAACCTGGCTGGCTCATGTCTAGAGTTACCTGCCTGGTCTTATCGTGGTTATCAGTTACTTCAAGATGCTCGCACATACTGTATCTATTTATTCGCTTCCCTTCCCTATTCTCTCACCTATTTCCTCTCTTCCCTGATATATTTTTATCCCGGTGGTATTCTTCTTTTACCTTCTTGTCTCGTCCTCATTCCCAGTGGTGTTTTATTTTTACTTTTATTTGATTTTCTCTTTCCTCCTTCCTTTTTTATTTTTTATTTTTATTTTTATTTTACTCTCTTTATCTACTTGCTTCCTTCATATCCCCCTCTCTAACTCCTCCTCTTTCTCCTTCCTCTATCAACTCCTCTTTTTATTTCCCTTTATTTTTACTCTCCTTATTTACTTATTTTCTCCACCTCCTCTTTCATCTTTTTCATCTGCTGCCTCTTCTATAATTTCCTCCTATCTTTCTTTCTCTTTTTATTTTTATATTTTTTACTCTCCTTATCTACTTCCTTCCGCCACTTCCCTCCTTCATATCCTCTTCCTCCTACTCCGTCATTATTCTATTCTCTTTATTCCTTCTATAATTTACTCCTATCTTTCTTCCTCTTTGTCCTTTTTTTTTATTATTCCTTTTATAATTTCCTTCATTCTTTCTTCCTCTCTCTCCCTTTATTTATTTTTTATTTTTTACTCTCCTTATCTACTAACTTCCCCCTCCCCAACCACAACCTCCCTCCCTCCTCTTCCCCCTTCCCCCCCCCCTCACTCCCCTCTCGTCTTCCCTCTACCCAAGATATTTTCGTGTAATACAAACTGGCCATATTGTTTTACTGAGGCTGTAAAAAATAAAGACAGTTTCTGAGTGGATCCTCGACTGGTCATGTGTTTTTCTTGTTCCTCCCTCCTCTACCATGTTGCCGAGTTTATTATTATTATTATTATTATTATTATTATTATCATTATTATTATTATTATTATTATTATTATTATTATTATTATTATTATTATTATTATTATTATTAACATTTTCTAACGGTGCCAAAAAGAAAGTGGTGTTCACATAATGTAACCACCCATTTTAAAGGACCCTGTGATCGTGTGTGAGAATTGGTGGCTTCTGATTCCTCCCGACTATGCCACAAACCAAGTCCCTTCCGTATAGGTGGTGTTTCGTGGCGGTATTTGAAGGACTCATTTACCTCCAATTTTCTGACTACATCACAGGGTCCCGTATTGATGCTTAGTGAGTGTTGTCGTGATCACAGTAGTGGTGGGAGTCTCCCTTGTCGTGAAATGTTAATAATTTTATATTGTATATGAATATTCTCTTAAGTGACTCCAATATGATTAAATAAATCTGAATAAACGTGATAGACCACTGGTTCTGTCAGGGATAACCTTTTTCATAATATATACATATATATACCGGTTACACACACACACGTACTCACAAAATAGTTAGAATCCTGTTTTAAATTTCTACAAACACACATGAGAGCTTTATATATGATTATACATATACAATTGTTTTACCCATATACATACACATACATACATACATAACATAACATATACATATACATACATACTTACACAACATTTCCCTCACTCTCAGGTCAACAATAAGTAAGTAAATACCATCCTCCGTCCCTCAGCATGTTTACAGAGGCTCGTACTTACCTAACCCGAGAACGAGGGACGGTGGACGAGGAAAAAACAGATGCCAGGGTGATAGTTCCTTTTGACCCCCTGTTGTTGCCTAATACGTTGCTCACCTGTCCTCATATATTAAACCGTGTGTCCTCTTGCCTCTGTGTTGGCTTCCTCGTCCTCCTCACACATTCATCTTGCTTTTTGTGGGGTGTTAATTCGGGCCATATAGTTGTTCTTCCCTTTTATCTTCTCGTTCTCCATTTCCTCCTCCTCCTTTTCCTTCTCCTCCATTTCCTTCTCTTCTTCTTTCCTCCTCCTCCTTCTCATCTTTCCTCCTCTTCCTTCTCCTCCATTTCCTCCTCCTCCTTCTCATCTTTCCTCCTCCTCCTCGGTCTCTCTTTCCTCCTCCTCCTCCTTTTCCTCCTGCTTCTAGTTCTTCTACTTTTTCTCTCTTCCTTTACACACATACACACACACACTGGGTCTGTCAAAATATTTCTTCCCATTTCCTCCATGCTTATCTTTCAAAATTTCTCCATTCATATTCGCTACAGCCCTTCATTCAACCCCATAAAAAAAAAATCAGGCAGTTGAAGGATGGAGGAATGAAACCTTAGGACGGAGGAAAATGTACTCGTGTGGTATACCCGCTTATCAAGGAACTGTGGTGTGACGTCAGTGGCGGGGGGTGACGTCAGAAAAGTGGTGACGTCAGAGCTGGGCCCGGGGTGACGTCATATCTCGCCAGTCTGCATGGGTGTGGTCTTGTCTTGAGGGTCTGTCTGGGCGAACGACGTCTTTGTGTGTGTGTGTGTGTGTGTGTGTTCTTGTTCTTCTATTTATGTTTTTTTTTTCTGTTTATTAGTGTATGTGACTTTAATCTTCCTGTGTAAATTATTATTATTTATAAAACAAAATATAAAGAATAGGTCTAAAGAAGGGAAGAGGGGTACTTAGAGGAGGCTGTGAGGGAGAGGAAAGGTAAGGAAGAGAGAAGTAGAGTGTGAGGGAATGGAAAGGTAAGGAAGAGAGAAGTAGAGTTGTGAGGGAGTAAAAAGGTAAGAGAGTGAAGGAGAGTGTGAGGGAAAGGAAAGGTAAGGAAGAGAGAAGTAGAGTTGTGAGGGAGTAAAAAGGTAAGAGAGAGGAGGGTGTGAAGGAAAGGTACGGTATGGAATAAGGAGAGTTGTGAGGGAAAGGAAAGAGAGCTAGTGTGTGTGAGGGAAAGGAAAGGTATGGAATAAGGAGAGTTGTGAGGGAAAGGAAAGAGAGCTAGTGTGTGTGTGTGAGGGAAAGGAAAGGTAAGGGAGAGGAGGAGGTATGTACTTAGAGGAGGCTGTAAGGGAGAGGGAGGGAAAAGGATAAATTAGGGGTGATAAAGGATGGGCGTGGCTGTGTATGGTACGAAGTAGTTAAGTAACTGACCAACATACACATTATCTACTGTCTGACCACTACGTTCACCTCTCACCACCACCACTACCACTACAACATCACCTCCACTTCCCATCACCAGCTACATCTTCAACCACCACCACCACCACCACTACAACATCACCTCCACTTCCCATCACCAGCTACATCTTCAACCACCACTACCACCTTCACCACCACTACCACCACCACCACCATCACCACTATCACCTTCACTTTCCACCACAACCATGCACCTCCACTTCCCACTGTCCCCTCCACCTTCCACTACCACTACCCCCTCCACTTCCCACCACTACTACTATCTACTCTGTTCTCTCACCACCACCACCACCACCACCACCCCCACCACAAGTTCCATCCCCCACGTTGCATATAATAACACCAATCTCAGTGACCTACCACCACTAATAACAATAAGAAGAAAAACTACACCAACACCTGTACCTTCAGTAACAACAACACACACACACACACACACACACACAGACACAAACACATACACACACAAACACACACACACACACACACACACACACACACACACACACACACACACACACACACACACACACACAACACACACACACACACACACCCACACACACACACACAGACACACACATCTTATTCAGCAGTGACCAGCGGACGCCTCACAAACCACACACCATTACTCAACCCATTATTTCCAGACTTGTTAACCATTTATTGTGGAATCAAAACATTAACCTTCTCACTCTTGGGGTAACAACATAATAGTGAGGAAGGGTAATAATGTCATCCATCTTACCTGCTGTCACTCTGTTTCATTTCCTTATTTATTTTTATTTTCACATCTTTTAAACTGCAGTAAATAAAACTCATAAGAGGGGGAAAGTCTCTTATTGGGGGCTTCGTAATGAGGGATGCATGTGACGGTATTTAAATTTAAGGGTTTATTAAGGTGTATCTTTTTTTTTTCCCGATCCATCCCCTTTCCTCTCTTCTGGTGTCCTTCGTTTTCCCTTCCCCCCTCTCCTTCCCTTTCCCTCCCCAACCTCCCACCACCACCTTCAATCTACGAGTTGCCCCACCTCACCGCCTCATATCGTCTCTTTCCCCCCCCCCCTCCATCCTCCCCCCTCTTCCCTTTCCCTCCCCCTCTTCCCTTTCCCTCCCCCACACTCATATATACACGTTGCCCCACCGCCAAATAACATCGTCTCTCCCCTCCTCCCCTTCCCCTCCCTTTCCCCTTCCCCTCTGCCTACCGTTCCCCTTCCCCTCTTCCTACCGTTCCCCTTCCCCTCTCCCTTACCGTTCCCCTTCTCCTCCCCCCTACCCTTCCCTTCCCTTTTCCCTTCCCCTCCCACTCCCCCTCCCCCTCCCCTACCGTTCCCCTTCCCCTCCCCTCCCCCCTCTCCTCCCCCTCCCCTCCCCTCCCACCTTCATCCATTCAGCCAGCCGCCTCATCATCCGTTTTAGCTCCACTGATAAAAGCCCCTCCCCCTCCCCCCACCACCACCTAACCCACTTAACACTGTCTTTACCTGCTCGTCCCACCTATACTAATCCACCTACCACTATCATCACCTACTATATATCCACGTGTATGATCCACCTAGCCCACCTAACCACCTATATTATTTCCACCTGTATGCTCCACCTAACCACCTGTTATATATCCACCTGTATACACCACCTATGCCACCTAACCACCTAATATATATCCACCTGTATACTCCACCTAGCCCACCTAACCACCTATTATATTTCCACCTGTATACTCCACCTAACCACTTATCTGTCATTACCTGAGTCGCCTCCACCTGCTCCTCCCACCTACCACTGTCATCATCCATTATATATCCACCTGCATGCTCCACCTACCATTGTATGTCATCACTGGTTTTATCTCCACCTACCCCACCCACCTCCACCAACACCTTCCCCACCTACTCTTTTTTTCCTTCCACCACCTACTCATTTTTTCCTTCCACCTAATACTCATTTTTTCTTCCCCACCTACTCTTTTTTTCTTTCCCCACCTACTAATTTTTTCTTCCCCACTTACTCATTTTTTCTTCCTTCCCAACCTATTCATTTCTCCTTCCCCACCTACTCTTTTTTTCTTTCCCCACCTACTCATTTTCCCCTTTTCCACCTACTCATTTTTCCTTCCCCACCTACTCTTTTTTTTTTCTTCCCCACCTACTCTTTTTTTCTTTCTTCACCTACTCATTATTTTCTCATCCTTACCTCAACCAAGAATTAACCTACCTACCTACTCATATTTTTTTCCTCACTTACTCTTTATTTCCTTCCCCACCTTCTCTTTTATTTCCTATCCCACTTACTCATTATTTTCCCATCCTTACCTTTACCAAGAATTAATTACCCTACTTACTCATATAGCTGTTGAGCCGTCAGATTCATAGTGGTATCAATGTATCAAACAATCAATCAATCAATCAATCAATCAACCTACTCATATTTCCTTTCAACACCTATACTCTTTTTTCCTTCCCCTCCTACTTTTTTTCCTGTCCTCACCACCACCAAAACTTTCCCCACCTACCGTACTCTTTTATTTCCTTCCCCACCTACTCTTTTATTCCTTCCCCACCTACTCTTTTAATTCCCTCACCTATTCTTTTAATTCCTTCCCCACCTTCTTATATTTCCTTCCCCAACTTCTTATATTTCCTTCCCCACCTTTTTATATTTCCTTCCGCTAAATACTCTTTTTTTTTTTACCTTCCCCATCTACTCTTTATTTCCTTCCCCACCTTTTTATACTTTCTTCCCCACCTACTCTTTTATTTCCTTCCCCACTTACTCTTTTATTTCCTTCCCCTCCTACTTATATTTCCTTCCCTCACCTACTCTTTTATTTCCTTCCAAACCTTCTTATATTTCCTTTCCCATCTACTCTTTTTTTTCCTTCCCCCTCCTACTCTTTTTTTTTTCCTTCCCCCATCTACTCTATTTTTTTTCCTTCCCGTACCTACTCTTTTATTTCTTCCCCACCTTCTTATATTTTCTTCCCCCCACCTACTCTTTATTTTTTTTTCCTTCCCGTACCTACTCTATATTTTTTTTCTCCCACCTACTCTTTATTGCTCCATCTCACCTGCCTATACCCACCAGTCTATATCCTTCCTATCCCATTCCCTCCCACCCACCTATCCCAATATTCCAAGGGCAAGCAAGAGTCCCCCCCTGGGATTAAGACAACGCCACGGGTGGGATCCTGGATGGGCGGGGGCGTGAGCAAGGGTGTGGGCGGGGTGTGGGCGCGGTGGGTAACCAAATATCCTTTCTATTTATCAAACGATTTAATTTGGACTAAGCAACTACGGCGCTTCTCTTTCCTGTCCCTCTCCTTCCCCACCTCTCTCTCTCTCTCTCTCTCTCTCTCTCTCTCTCTCTCTCTCTCA
This sequence comes from Petrolisthes cinctipes, assembly GCA_033782935.1. Lineage (NCBI taxonomy): Eukaryota > Metazoa > Arthropoda > Malacostraca > Decapoda > Porcellanidae > Petrolisthes > Petrolisthes cinctipes. The sequence goes on along the minus strand of JAWQEG010008314.1, from coordinate 34,452 downwards.
TCTAATTAACTATCTACTTATCTCCTGTATTTATTGTACCTACCTCTCTCTCTCTCTCTCTCTCTCTCTCTCTCTCTCTCTCTCTCTCTCTCTCTCTCTCTCTCTCTCTCTCACCTGTATTTATTGTGATATGAATTACAGAGAATTACAGAATTACTTTGTGTCTTGTTGTGTGTACTGTCATTCCAAATCTCTCACCCCAACTCTGGTCAATATATTTCTTCCCCTCATCCTGTGTACTAAGAAAAAAAAAAAAAAGGCTTGGAGTGGTGGATGGATATTATTTTTATTATTATACCCTCGATAAGAATAAAAAGGGGAGTGGAGGCTAAGGAGTGGCAGTGGTGGTGGGTGACGCAGTGCCTGAAGAAGTTACTTAGAATTAGATACAAGGAATGCAAAGCGATATTCAGTCAGTAGAAGAAGGAAGGTGTGGAAAGTTAGTGACTGAGAAGATATGGATGATGGGTGGAGGGGTAGTAAAGAGGTGAGAGGAGAAGGAGGGAGAAGTGGAGGTCATTGTGGAGGTGGAGTATGGGTGGAGAAGGAGTGGAACAGGTGGACGGACGTATGGCGACTTCAAGGGTGAGAGAGAGAGAGAGAGAGGAGTGGTGGAGAAGGGAGAGGTGGAGATGTGGAGATAATTATGGTGGTGGAGTTTGAGTGGAGAAGGAAGACAGAGTGGAACAGGTGACGGACGTATGGTGACTTCAAGGGGAGAGAGAGAGAGAGAGAGAGAGAGAGAGAGAGAGAGAGAGAGGAGTGGTGGAGAAGGGAGAGGTGAAGAGGTGGAGGGGTGAAGAGGTGGAGGGGTGGAGATGTGGAGGAGGGGTGGTGACGGAGAGACTAAAGTAAAAGGTCTTGGCATTAGTGTGTACTCCACCCTTCTTCCACTTCAGAACCACTCTCATTCTTCCACTTTCCTCTCATTTTACTACTACTACTACTACTACTACTTCTACTCTGTCTCCATCTCCTTGCTATTTCACTTTAAAAGGAGGGTAAGATCTGGTTGGTGAAATCTAGTCGACCGATTTCACCATAACATCTCAAAACACCACCACCTTGATTCTGAGGGAGAGAGAGGGATTCTATTTCCAGGCATGATATAAATTGATCAGTAGTTCCCAGTGCACCGACAAAATCTTAGGCCCCTTCATCAATCTTCTCTCTGCTACCTCGCCCCTGTACTGTCTGTCATCTATGTCATTATGCATATTCTCTTCGTCTTTTCTTCTTTTTCTTATGCTTTATTCCTTCTGTGCTCAGTTTTGTTCCTCAGTTTACACATTTTATCTGCTTACATACAAATATACATATCCATTCACCCATCTATTATTCATCAATACTTTTCATTCTTTTATTTATCTACAGTATATAGTTATTCATCCGTCGATTTGCCTTTTCTTTTCTCTGTTTGAACATCCGTGTGTCATAATTTATCATCTTCCTTCTTTACGTATAACGGCAGTGTTTAATTACCCAGATTATCGTTCCATTAATCTAATCCTCTAATACAAAACAGGGGACGTGCTTGGTAGAACAGGAAAGAACAGGATAAGAAAGGGCGGAATAGGAGAAGGCAGGATAGGACAGGATAGGGTAGGACAGAACAGGATAGGATAGGGTAGGACAGGAAAGGATAGGGTAGGACAGGGAAAGACAGGATAGGGTAGGACGAGGTAAAGTAAGGTAGGTAGGTTATAGGGTAGGGCAGAAGAGGGTGTCGCCGAAATGCCCTGTGTGTGTCTGTCAGCGGGGGCGCCACCAGTCTACATATTTGTCACCACCTTCCCCGCCCTCCCTCCCTCCCTCACACTCCCTCCACACCATTCACTGGGCGTTTAATGATTTACACATACATACACACACATACACACACAACAAAGCAAACACAGGACAACACAAAGACCATCACACAGACAAATACAATGATACATAAATAATATATTGTCTCTACTCACTTAGTATTACCCTTATTTGACAGTGCTTGTATCCTTGACATTCCTCACTTTATGCACGCTTGCACTTACACATAGAAAATTCACACACACACACACACACACACACACACACACACATGCATCCCTACGAACATTCGAAACACACACAAAAGCACAGACATACATACACACGCGCGCCTGCAGTCAAAACCACTTAAGACACACATGCACGTGCAAGCAATAGTAAGTAGTTAATTATTCACTCCCACAGTCATTCAAACGCTCAGGCTTTAGGGGAACACACACACACACACACACACACACACACACACACACACACACACACACACAGGCACTTTATATTCACTATCGACCCAAGTTTTACTCTCCTGTCACACCTCCATTCACACACACACACACACACGCGGATTTGCGAGTACACACACATATACACACCCGCCCTCATTCCTTCATTCACAAAGCGACAGAAACCCTTGGCTACAAAACCTATCAATTGTTCCATATTTGTGTATAAGCTTACCCCACCTACTTTAACTCCTCCCTTGCCCTATAGTCTTTTCTACCTTTGTGATGTTCCCTTTCTCTTCGGTGTTGGTGTCGTTGTCTTGTCGTCTACCATTTGAGGGGGTCATCTCTTGTGTGGTGACGGTCATATTGGAGGCCTACTGATTACTCCAAATGTTACCGCCAGAAAACGCACAAATCACTATATAGTATCTGCCTAGGGTATCTGTTTTGTAGCACAGTTTGGTGACCTCAGTTGACCTGCATCCGATTCTCAGTTACCTCCACTCACTCGTCCCCCATGTTCTCTCTTGCTCCCTCGACCTACCCTTCAACTCTAGGCACTGGATATGGGCCTCTGATTCTTATAGAGTTTGGAGGACATACACTCGGCGTCTCCTCTCTTCACTATTTGTTTGTTTATGGAGCGTAAACTTATTGATTTATTTATTCGCATTTGCATCACACTTCTTTTTTCAGACCTGATTTTTTTTTTCTGTTCATTCTTTCATCCTTTTATTATTTATTTTGTATATTATGTTTTCTCTAAAATTGTTTACTGATATACAAACACGTCCAAACCTCACCTCTGACACACATACGCACACACACACGACCTAACCTAACCTCTAAAACACACACACAACACACACACACACGACCTAACCTCTAAAACACACAAACACACAACACACACACACACATACGCGACCTAACCTCTGAACCCCCGCCTTCTAACGCGCCCCCTACACCTACCCCAGGCTGGAGTTACTCAGGGCGTGGTGTCCTACTGAAGAAGGAAGAACGAGAAGGAGGAGGAGGAAGGAGGGCGGGGCACGAAGGACAAGGATAGGATACTGAGGAAGGAAGAGGAGGAAGGAGGGCGGGGCACGAAGGACAAGGATAGGATACTGAGGAAGGAAGAGGAGGAAGGAGGGCGGGGCATGAGGGACAAGGATAGGATAGAATAGGATAGGTGTAGGAAATGCCCTGAGACCGCCACTGTGGAGCCCTGGAGGATGGATAGGAAGGAGGGTGTGGCGGAATTTGGTCTGTGTGTGTGTGTGTGTGTGTGTGTGTCTGTCTCTTCTCCCTTTCTCTATGTCTGTCTTCTCTCTATTCTCCGTCTGTCTGTCTGTCTGTCTGTCTCCACTTTCTCTGCCTGTCATCTCTCTCTCTCTCTCTTACTTTGTCTGTGTGTCTCATATCTCTCTCTCTCTCTCTCTCTCTCTCTCTCTCTCTCTCTCTCTCTCTCTCTCTCTCTCTCTCTCTCTCTCTCTCCACACACACACTGAGGTATACAATTCATTTCCCCCCTGAACATTGAGATAGCAGCCTGTGAGTTAGGAGACGTGCATGTACAGTATATACTCACTATCATGATCTGGCTTTCTATGTCCTACTCACCCTGACGCCGTAATAGCACAAGAGTGAACGATAATTCCTCGATTTCTCTTGAATCTGAAGGGGAGATTGTTTTGAGGGTACATTGGTGGGCTACCGATTCCTCCAACCTTTGCCACGAAACGGATCCCACATTAAAATAACACTAAAGTGGTCTATTTCCTGGCATAGTTTGGAGGAATCACAGACCTTCCAATACACCAACATGAGAATCTCCCCTCAAGCAGACGAACCGACTGTTGTTGGGACGTAATTGAATGTATACTTAACATGTTGCCGGGTTCCAGTCCCATGCTTAGTATAGGTGTTGTTTTGGTTGACTCACTGGCCGACCCCCTCCTCGTCCATTCTCTTTTATATATATTTTCATTCCTCATTGTCTCTGAACGTGATGGGAGATTAATGTTGATGGATCACGACCAGATAAATTTCCTTGATATTTGTTATTTCCATGATACTCACCCCTTACTGACTACGCCGGTATATAAAGTTAAAGACCAACAGTTCGGTCGGTATCCAGTATAATAATGGCACCAGAAAGAGAGTGAAAAAGAGAGAGGGAGAGAGTCTGTATTTACACGTTACACCGCCTGAAATATCTTACAGCTGGAAACTATTGTGTACGATTGTGGCAAGTGGAGGATTTAATGAACAGGTTGGACCACATCTCCTCCTCCCTTCTGAGTAGTACAGTATATAGTAATTATGATGGTTGTACCCCTTGATCTCCAACCGGTCACAACAGTATAATATATAATAATTCTGTTTCCTGGTTCCGTAAAGGACTTGACTACAAGGATATTCTGGCCTAACACCATTTTTCTTATTTTTCTCCTGTGCATCATTAGGTCTAAGCTGGGTACACTATTTTCCAAAGAGGCGGAAAATGATTGATGGTAAAATTAGCTGAGATTATATTTTCACAAGATCGGCTACAGGGCTACATTTTCCTGTGTGTTCTTGAGTGTGTGTGTGTTTGGGTATAGATAAAGTTTGATGGGTAAATTATTGTGTGTGTGTGTATAGATAAAGTTTGATGGGTAAATTATTGTGTGTATTATGTGTGTGTGTGGTGAATTTGAACGCTTTGTGTGTGTATAGATAAATTTTGATGGGTAAATTATTGTATGTATGTGTGTGTGTGTGTGGTGAATTTGAACGCTTGGTTGGGCCTTTGTTGTCTATGTGTGAGTGAAGGTGCGCATTTATGTGTGACCTTTGACCCTCGTGATTAGTGTTGGGTGTGCCAGTGAGAGAGATAAGTTCTGTGGCAAAAGTGTTTGTAATTGTGAGTGTGCAATGTGTGTGTGTGTGTGTGTATGTGAAGCTGTTTGGTAATTGTGAGTGTGGTGTTTGTGCCTATTGAGTATACATATGTGTGTGTGTGTGTGTGTGTGCAAAGTTCTGTGGCTAAAGTGTTAGTAATTGCAAGTGTAAAGTGTTTGTGGCTATAGCGTGTGTGTGTGTAAAGTTTTGTGGCTAAGGTGTGTGTGTATATGTATGTGTGTAAAGTTCTATGGATAAGGTGTGTGTGTGTAAAGTTCTGTGGCTGAGGTATATATGTAGGTGTGTGTAAATTTCTGTGGATAAGGTGTTGGTATTTGTGTGTGTGTGTGTGTGTGTGTATGTGTGTGTGCCTGGGAGCGTGCCTGGACGGGTGGCTTGGTGGGTGTGCTTCGGGGCGACAGGAAGGCGCCAGAGAGGGAATATATTAACAGGGCAGGTCGCTTCTTGTTGGAGGGGGTGTGGTGGGGAGGTACAGGACTCAGGGTGTGGGGAGGGGAGGGAGGGAGGGAGGAGACAGGGCACACATCTGGGAAGGGAGAAGAGGGGAGGGGAGGGGAGGGGGGGGTTCAGGACTAGGAAGAAGAGACCTGTGGGGGATGGGGGGTGAGTTGAGTGGGAGGTCTAGTGGGATGAGTGAGGCCAGAGTTTATAGGCTAAGAATAGATTAGAATTGGAGAGCAATGCAGTTGTAGGAAGGTGATGGACAGGACAGTTATAAGTTGTGCAGGAGGCAAAGGATAGGAAGGGCAGCGAGGAGGGTGATTTATATATATGGTTTTTGTTATTTCATTTTATTAGTTTTCTTATAAGACCGTAGGATCAACAGAGGCCGAGCAACTAAGGTAGGAAGGAGACTCTACAGGATCGATTGATTTTCAGATGTGGACAAAGAAGCACAGCAATGGGTGAACAACAGAGAGAAATGTGACCACAAATCTTATCCCTTCATCCACAAGGTTTACATTTTCTTATATGTACACCACGACCCTCCTCCCCTGTGATACATATTCAGTGCCTTCCACACCTCTCACTACTCACAGCACTTCACTACTCAACGCACATCTTCACTACTCACCGCACATCTTCACTACTCACCGCACATCTTCACTACTCACCGCACATCTTCACCACTCACAACACATCTTCACTACTCATCGCACATCTTCACTACACATTGTTTGCTACAGCCTCAATATCATGCCTTATATATATATCCTGGCCACCTCACGTCGCTAGTATCAAACAGAATAATCCCATCATTATCTTTACACTCGACATTTTCTGCTCCAGGTTCGCTATGCAAGATATCCAAATGAATTTCTCGTAGAGACTCAATGGACCTGTAGGGTGGATGAATAAATCACCGAAATTTATTAATCCACCCATGAGGTAGCAGTGTTTGTAGTACAGTAGATTTTAGTAAGAATAACCATGGCTGACTTTCCTGGACCATACGAAAACATGTTTGCCAAGGCTTGCACTGTTGAGAAGATGAAGGACATTATGAAGGAATCTTTGACTAGCCTGGCTGAGGATTGGCATCACGTGACCCAGGGAAAGGACACAGCGGAGATGGGTCTAGCCATGGCCTTCCACGACCTACCCAAACCCACCAGGGACGATGCTATATACATGATTAACTATTTGGCTCAGGTAGTGGCTTTATAGCAGAAGACCCACGAACAGAAGTAGGACCAGGAACAGAAAGAACACCCAATACAGCGGGACTCTTACCCCGATACAGAGACATCAGTACAACAAACCTCTTGCGAAACGAAACAGACCCAGGGGCA
>JAWQEG010008314.1:17500-22500 GCA_033782935.1 Petrolisthes cinctipes | reverse complement strand
AAAGGAAGGAAAGAGAGGCATAAAATGGAAGACAGTAGAGGAAGATGGATGTCAGCAGAAAGGATAAAGAAGAAAATGAAGAAGAAAAGGATGAAGCAACAGCAGAATGAGGAGGAAGAGGAAGGAGGAAGAAGAGATAGCGACAGGTGTATGACGGAGGCCGGGGAGGAGGAGGAGGCGTTGATGATGATGATGATGATGATGGTGGTGGTGGTGGTGGTGGTGGTAGCCTTGGGGGAGTGAGAAATAAAGGATGATGAAGAGAGAGAGAGAGAGAGAGAGAGAGAGAGAGAGAGAGAGAGAGAGAGAGAGAGAGAGAGAGAGGTGATGAAACCCACTGTGATAGGTAAACAGTATAGTCAGTAGGAGTGAAGGTCAGAAAATAGGCTCATTGAAAGGAAAGAGATACATATTATGGTACCTTACATCAGAGTATCTTGATTCCTCCACAAGTATGCCAGGAAACAAGATCAGATTATCACAAATAATGGTGGTCTGTCTGTTGTTGCTTGTATTAGTTTAGAGGAATCAGTCGCTCCAGATTTACCAACACCAATGCTGCACAAGTAATAAATAACAGAGGAGTAAGAGAATTTATTGCTATACTGTGTGCTTGGTCAAATGATTGGAAGGGAAGGTGGTGGTGTGTGTGTGTGTGATTGGAGTTGTCTGTGTCGTTTGGTAAAGGTGGGTGTGAATAAAGTGTTTAATGCCGTTTTATAAAGACGGGTGTGTGGTTGGAGCTGTCTGTGTCGTTTGGTAAAGGTGTGTGGAAATAAAGTGTTTCATGCCCGTTTTATAAAGACTGAGTTGGGTAATAAATGAATAATATTTGAGTATTGCACTGCGCGGTTTGGAGTCTAAACGGCGTCTTCCATCACAATCAGATCCTCACCTGGCCGTGGGAAATATTCACGGTGGTGGGCACTCAAATATACAACTAATATATTAAAGAGAATTTCAATGATAATAGGAAAGCGACTATAAGATACAATAAATCGTACTTAATAATTATAAGCCAAGGATACAAATGTTAACGCAATCATAGTCAATAACTTTATCTTACCTTACCTCCACATCGCTTCACCGGGAATCAAAAACATTATTATTGTGATATCAACAACACAATCTCTACCAAACAAATTATATACATAAGTTGGTAGAAATCGATAATTATAATTATATAAACACCAGAACATGTTTAAAACACGTATATGTAAGGTATAATCGATGGAATTGACTCGGTGCGGTTTTGACAGGCAAGGCGAGACTCCCTCTTTTGTTGGTGAATGGGAGGGTTACTGATTCCTCCAAACAATGTCAGAAAACAGACGACCCCAGTGTTACTATATATGGGAATTGTTTCATGGCATAATTTTGAGGGGATTCAGAGGCTCCTTAGATTTGACCACAACAGCTCGTCCACCTTAAGTAAAAATCACTATTGTCATCTAACCTTATAATGATGGTGACTGGCACAAACTAGAGGAAGGTTGGGTTTGGAAGCGGTCGGGAGTTTGACTGTGAAAATGAACACACACAAAAAATAATAATAAAATAAAAAACAATTAATAACAGATACGGTTGTTTATAAACGAAAATAATAACACATGCAATTCCTTAACATCGAAAATAATAACCGATGCAGTTGCTTATAAACAAGAGTAATTACAGATGCCTCTACTAATAAAAGAAGGTAATTACAGATACAGTTTCTTATCATCGAAGTTAATTGCTGATGTAGCTGCTTATCACCGAACATAATAATTACGAGTGCTGCTCTTCACAATCAAAAATATTTAGAGATGATGTTAGTTGTATGTAATAGATAATAATTAAGCCTCAAGTTATATACGATTGAGAAGAACAACAGCAACAGCAACAGCAACAGCAGCAACAGTGGCAGGTGGACGGGACAGACAGAACACCACCTCACATTATTATCTAAAAATACGTATCCGGTGTCTGTCTGGTGTGTGAGGACTTATTATTGACTCCTTGAATTCGGATGATGTGAAGTAACAAGTCTTCTTATCCAGTGTACTATATATATATACACACACACACACTACCCCAACTGGTGCCTTGAAAATTTATGATGCTGGGGATGGGGATGGTCATTATCTAAAGTAGTGTTTATTAGTGGTATTATTATTAGTAGTAGTAGGAGGAGGAGTAGTACGGTATTAGAATAAGTAATATTAGTAGTTGTAGCAAGAGTAGTTGTAGCAGTAGTAATAGTAGTAGTATTAGCAGTAATAGTTTATAGATTTTTATTGACTCGTGCAAGGCTCATCACTGTATCTTAAAATCCAAGGGGGACGTCAGAAAGTATCCTAGCGATCGTCATTACACTTGTATTATACGAGTTATCTGAATTAACCCTCAAAGTAATAGTCAGCTACCAGGCAACCTCAGTGCGTGACGTGAGTTGGTTGGTTCTCCATTTCACCATCTGTTGTGGTTGGAGATTGGCCTTTGATTCCCTACTCAAGGATTAATTATACCCAGAGTAATTAAAGCCAGAATTATTAGTATACTTACGTAGGGGATACAGTGAGTTTTGTTGGTGGTGTATTTGAGGGAGGTTTCTGATTCCTCCAAGCTATATATGGCAACGAATATAACACAACTACCTATACTGAGTTTGTTTGTTTCGTGAGACAGTTTGGAGGAATCTATATCTCTCATTTCACCTACAAAAATTTCAGTCCCCGTATGTGTGCTGAAAACTTTATAATGCATTCCCTGTCATTCTTGGTGTGTGCGTTTGACTACCAACTACATATACTGAGCTGCTATATTTAGAACAGGGGAAAAAAACAATGCAAGGAAGGAAATATGCCAAAGTTACAAACGGTATCATTAAAATACTAAAAAAAATAACAGGTGAAGTTGTAATGACCGTAAGTGTTTTGTTTGTGCATGTCAGTTGTTTTTATATATTATTTCCTACCTCACTCACCTTACCACCTTCCTCACTCACCTTACCACCTTCCTCACTCACCTTACCCTTCCTCACTCACCTTACCCTTCCTCACTCACCTTACCACCTTCCTCTCCCCAACCCCCACATTCCCTGCCTCCCTCACTCACCTTACCACCTTCCTCTCCCTAACCCCCTTCATCCCTGCCTCCCTCACTCACCTTACCACCTTCCTCTCCCTAAACCCCTTCCTCTCCCTAACCCCTTCATTCCCTGCCTCCCTCACTCACATTACCACCATCCTCTCCCTGACCCCTTCATTCCTTTGTGCCTCCTTTACTTCGCACTTCTCTTTCATCGCTTTACCCCCCCCCCTTCTCCACCTCCTCCACATCCTCCTCCACATACTTCATAATAACACTCCCCTACAGGTATAATATCTGTCGCGTCTCTCCACCCTCTGTCGCTGTGTGTGTGTGTGTGTGTATGTGTGTGTATGTATGTATGTATGTGTGTGTGTGTGTGTGTGTGTGTGTGTGTGTGTGTGTGTGTGTGTATGTGTGTGTGTGTGTGTGTGTGTGTGTGTGTGTGTGTGTGTGTGTGTGTGTGTGTGTGTGTGTGTGTGTGTGTGTGTGTGTGTGTGTGTGTGTGTGTGTGTGTGTGCAACCTGTGGTAAATGTGGTGCCTGCTGATCCCCGTAACGTTCTATGCAGTTGGTTAGCGAGCTTAGCGGGGAGTTTACATGTGAATAAAGTCACCACCAAAGGTTTAGCAATGGTCACTCCAGGCAAGAAGTCTGTTCGTATCTCAGACATATGGTGTTCCGTCCACCAGCCGTGTGTGGAATCCCTATATACTTCTTTATTCACTGTAAGAATTAATGTTTTTGGAAATAAAAAAATATATATACGGCAATATGAATTTTTTTTTTTTAATACATATATCACTTCTAAAATATTAGCGTGGATATTGTATTGGATATTGTTTTCTGTAATGAACTCGTAGACGACGATAATTCCTAAGTCACAGAAAACCAAAAAAGTTAGACGAAATTTATTTAAGACATATAATGATTTTTAAAAAGTTCAGTGATTTTTTCATGTCTTTTTTTTTTCTCGGTACAACAGTGTGTTACAATTGGGGTTACTAAGAACAAGGGTGTCCTGAGATTTAATTAAGGGGGTAATACACATTCGGTACATTGGAGTGCCTTGATTCCTCCAAAGTAAGCCAGGAAACAGGACTAGATGAACAAAAATAATGATGGCCTGTTGCCTGGAAAAGTTTGGAGGAATCATGTGCTCTAAATTTACCAACAGTGTATAACCAACTTAATTAAAGGTCATATGCAAGAAAATTTGTCAATGAATGGCTGATACGATGAATCCATAATCACCACAAGTAGCTGTCTTACCAGTCGTCATCACCACCACCACCATCACCATCATCACCACCATCATCACCACCACCACCATCATCACCACCACCACCACCATCACCATCATCACCACCACCATCACCACCACCACCACCACCATCATCACCACCACCACCACCACCCAGCCCATACCCTGTCATGCATATGGCTCTTAATGTTAGGTACCGTCAAGTAGGAAAAATTCGACAGTTGTAGTGTATTGCGGTTCCCACTCCTGCAACAGACGGCAGGAGTGTGACAGGACGCCTTGCCCCGCGGCCTGAGGAAGGGGAGGGGGGTGAGGGTAGTGGGTTGAGGGGGAAGGGGGCATACTGTAGATGGTAGTGGGTTGAGGGGAAAGGGACACGAATGGAAGGAGTAGATATCAATATGTGATGTAAGGCGCTGGTTTGAGGGAGGCGTGAGAGTTGAGGGCACCAATGGAAGATGTAATGAGTGGGTAGAGGACAAGTGGGTCATGGAATTGGTTATTGATAGTCATACATACATACACGGACAAGGAGGAGGAGCAGGAAGAGGAGGAGGAGAAGGGATGCACTGCAGGAAGGAGACATGAAGGTAGAGTGAATTGAAAGTGCTGTGAGGGGCGTGATAGTGAGGAGGGTGTACAGGCAGTGGAGGGGGACGTAAGAGTGA
>JAWQEG010008314.1:5000-12500 GCA_033782935.1 Petrolisthes cinctipes | reverse complement strand
TTCGCCACGCATTATGAAGTTAGTTGGTGGTAATGACGGGCCGTTACCTTCCACACACGCCATGCCAACCACATTTCTCGTGTAATAATTATGCCTGGCACCCCAAGGCAAATGAATGTTCAACTTTCAGCTTCACGAATAAATCATTTGAGTCTTGACTAGAATATAATATGAAATACAGCATAGTAATTCTGAAGCAGCCACCAACTTTCAGATTCGGAGATAAATAATCTGACTTTGACTATAATAAAATGAAAATATGGTCATTCTGAAACAACCCCCAACTATCAGCATCGGAAATAAAATAATTATCTAACTCTGAATAGAATAAAAATTAAAAAAGTAATTCAGAATCGGACACCAGATGAAAATGTTTATATTATACATTTCTCCATGCATCTGTTTGCTGATGTACTAATCCGTTTGTTGACACCGCCTTACTATACACATGACGAAAGAGCGGATCATGGCATTATACGTATAAAGTTTACACGAAGGCATTATTAATTGTGTCTCGTCACGTGTGGTGTTAGCAGATGTTGGGGGAGGGAAATCAAGATGCACCAAGGAACTGAAGAGGAGGGGAGGATGGCGTTAAGGGGAGAATCTCTTGTTGGTGAATTGAAAGGTCTCTGATTCCTCTAAACTATGCCACGAAACAGATCCCCTATTAGTAACATCAAGGCGGTTGTTTCCTGGCATAGTTAGGAGGATTCAGTAGCCCTCCAGTTTTACCAAAAAGAGAATCTCATCTTAAGGAAGGGTACCTCAGTTGAGTGAGTGGGTTTCCCTTTCACTTTCACCTCGTCCTTTGGTGTTGGTATAATATCATCTCACACAATTCTTTCCGTCTTGTCTCCCCCTCCTTTCCAATCTATCTCGTTTAATCCGCCACCTCTTCTGTCGTCTTCTCTTTATCTCCCTCCTTGTCTCTCCGTGTATTCCTCCCTCGTTATTCCTTGCATTATCTCGCTGCTTCCTTCTCTCTCAGCCTCGCTCCTCACACTCTCGCAGGGTTTAATCTTTCTCAGTCTTCCTCGTTGCATTTTTCTCTTTCCCTTTATATATAGCTTTTTTTCAGTGTGTGTCTCCTTCCTTTTCATTCCTAGGTGCCATGATGCGAGTTGCAGAATATTGAAGCATATTAAAATAAATGCCAGGAATGTTTACAAAATCTGACAATGAAGAAATCCTGAAGTTGTGGCTGGCTTGGCGTACAGATGAAATGTAAAGGAATTAATTCATTTGTTGTTTGTGAATTGGAGTTTATGTTGTCCTCTAAATTATACAACAAAACAGATCTCCTACTCGTAATCTGTAGAAATCTGTCTGTTTTCCGGCACAGTATGTAGGATTCAGTTTGTAAGATTCAGTATGTAGGATTCAGTTTGTAAGATTCAGTATGTAGGATTCAGTAAGCACTGCCAATCACCCAAGCCATACTTGCGTGTCGGGTCCGAACCGGTATTAACCTGAACACTCAATATTTTGCTTGCGGTTTCGACAGGCAATGAGCAATCGGGAGAGGAAGCTGGATGGTTGGGGGTTGGTGGTCGTCGATAGAGGCGGAAGTACAGGACCTGTATGTATGTACTGTACTGTACTGTACGTGAGCGTCATTGTGTACGTAAGATTCAAGGAAGCAGTAAATCCCACCTTGGCGAACCTAAGTATACTCGAGTTTCAACGTCCGCATGTGACCGTACCTGGATAAACAAAAGTCTGAGATGAGAACTGAAGGAGAGGATGATATCTTTATAGTACTCTTTGATTCCAAGCCGCCCGTCCCCCTCTCCCGTCCCAACAGTCACCTTGATGTGCAAGTCTGAGGGAACGAACGCAAGCACGTGTTGTAAAGGTGCTAAACCACTAATTGCTCTGCTGCCATAATGTAGGGGGTTTCGTGATGTGTGTGTGTGTGTGTGTGTGTGTGTGTGTGTGTGTGTGTGTGTGTGTGTGTGTGTGTGTGTGGACCGTATACGCTGGCGCATGCGGGAATGGGTGGAGAGAAAAGGAGGAGGAGGAGGAGAGATAACAACCAGAGAGAAAGGAAGGACAAGTGGCAGTGACGGAGTGGAAGTGACAGTGAAGGAGGAGAGTGGATCATGCCACCTTTGAACCACCTTACCTGCCAGATCTCAGCGGAGAGTGATGACGTGTAAAATGGGAGAGAAGATTGTCTGATCCCACACCACCACCACCACCACCAACACTTCAGTCACTCGCCCGCACACACACACACACACAACGAGATGCATGCAGTCAGGCCACACAGAACTGGGTAGTACAAAGGTGATGGTGAAGGGTTGATGTAGTTACTGTTCCGTGGTGTGTGTGTGTGTGTGTGTGTATCTTTATGTGTATCAGTGAATGTTGTATTGTATATTATTATTTTATCTTTTTAACTCATGATGTGGTATGTGTTTCCTTGTTTACGCTATTGCAGTCGACAGTAACAAACACACGAGTATATAATATAATGTTCTTTTTATGTGTGCTGGAGATGCATTGTGTGTGTGTGTGTGTGTGTGTGTGTGTGTGTGTGTGTCTGTGTGTGTGTGTGTGTGTGTGTGTGTGTGTGTGTGTGTGTGTGTGTGTGTGTGTGTGTGTGTGTGTGTGTGTGTGTGTGTGTGTGTGTTTGGACCTGCAGATTCCGTTCATTTATACTTTCCAAGCTCACATATCTGGTCTGTATTTGATGCTGGCTGTGCAAATCGTAACCTGATTTTTACTGCCACCTGCACAGTAGTATTTACCACAACTGATGCTCCCCCCCCTTCCCTTCATACCCTCCCCTGTTCTGCTCCCCTTGCCCTTCCCTGCTCCTAGTCCTTCCCTGCCCCTTGCCCTTCCTTGCCACTTTTCCTTTCATCTCCTATTCCCTCGGTGTTCCTCATCTCTTTGTTGAGCTGTGCTATCTTGTTCTGTCTTTTTCTTGCCCCCCGTTCAGCTCCTTGTCCATACCCCCTCCCTCCTATATTCCCCCCTCCCTGTTACCTCCCCTCATGGGTCGTCCTTTCCACCTCATTCCGAGCTCGCCATCTGCTGCCTCTTGCTTACCTACTGATCCCCTGACTTCTGTGTTGACTTGTCTGCTCTCTCCTGCCTGCCTACCTCATACCTGTCTCCACACACATGTCTCCTCACACCTGTACTCAATTCAGTCTTATACTTCCGCCTCACACCTGCCTACACACCCGTCACTCACCCGCCACACATCTATCCCACACCTGCCATTCACCAAACCACTCGCGAGATGAAAGGATGATGACGACGATGATGATGATGGTGTGATGCAAGCCGTATTTATGTTGTGTTGACGGAGGAGCAGGAGAAAGTGATGTTGGTGTATTTCATAATGACATATAAAGGCGGTGCACTGCTGGTGTGGACATTGTGAAGCTACTGTTTGGCCTGTCTTTCACTCAGTGCCCCCTGCCTTACTGACCCTGTTTTACTTACGTACCCTGCCTTACTTACCCTGTATTTCCTACCCTGTCTTACCTACGTACACCTACCCTACCTTGTCTTACCCTTCTACCCTGTTAATTTGTCTCATTCTATTTTACCATACATCTCTATTATGTTCCTTTTTCTTCATCTCGTCTGTCGTTGCTGCTCTGACTCATCTTGCAATATCCTGCTTTCCATTGACTCATTCTTATTCATTCACCATGCCTCCTCCTCCTCCTCTTCTCACAGACCTACCTGCCTTACTTTCCAATTTACCTGTGTTATTGTTCTTCGCTTTGCCTGTCACTGCGCTGTCTCTTCCAGTGTACTTTGTTGCTTCCTCTCCCTTTCTATTCCTCCCTGTCTTGGCTTACTGTACATAAGTATTCTGATTCGTTCTACCTTAGCCTACCCTCCTTTATCCTGTATCATCCTGCTTCCCCCTTTATTTATCCTGCTTTATCCTTTATTTATCCTACTTTATTTACCATTTATTTACCCTATTTCACCTTGCCTTCTATTTCATCCTAGCCAATTCCTCTTTCCTTTTTATCATGCTTCTCTTTTTCACCCTGTCCAATCCTAGCCAACTCCTCTTTCCTTTTTATCATGCTTCTCTTTTTCATCCTGTCCAATCCTTCCCAATTCCTCTTTCCTTTTTATCATGCTTCTCATTTCACCCTGTCCAATCCTAGCCAATTCTTCTTTCCTTTTTATCATGCTTCTCTTTTTTCACTCTGTCCAATCATCTACCATCTTCTAATATCTACCGTGTATATATATATGGCTGCATCGTATTTCCTTTATCTTATTTTGTCACCCACTGTACCATCATAAGAATTCAGCATCGGGGGTAACAGGAGAAAGTACCTTATGCAAATCTGAGCAGGATCCCACCTTCCTTTTTTGCATATTTACTAATTATCAGTTGAAGCGCCCGCCGCCCGCCCCACATTATGTCTGACCTGAGGAGTTGTTGTTTTTATATATTATTACTGTATTATTATTATTATTATTATTATTTTTCTTTTTGGATTCTGTGTCTGCAATTCAAACCTGTGCCATTTACGTGACTAGAATGAGGTTATGAATGAATGTGTGTGTGTGTGTGTGTGTGTGTGTGTGTGTGGTTATGTGTGTGTGTGTGTGTGTGTGTGTGTGTGTGTTTTTTGTGTGTGTGTGTGTGTGTGTGTGTGTGTGTGTGTGTGTGTGTGTGTGTGTCTGTGTGTGTGTGTGAGTGTGTGGCAATAGTATGTTCTGAGTGTTGTGGGTTTAACTGGCGCAGGTTCTAATAATATAATTGTATACAGGGATTTATCATATGTTTTTGCCACATCCTCACCAAAGCTGCTGTATTTTGTAGTTTAATTTTTACTCCCACTTCACTGGTGTGTGTAAGTGCGTCCGTTAGTGACTGTCCCTCCCTCCATGCTTGGTGGGTCCGGTTCGTGGGTGGAAAGTATAAAGAGCTTGACACAAAAACCGGTTGATCCTTGTCAGTAATGTTTGGATTATTCTAATGAATACCGGTTTCATATTTTTATACATATCACATTGTTTTTGTTTTTTTTGTTCTCTGTAGATACTTGTATATAATTATGTTCTTATTAGTTTTATAGTTTTCCTGTTCTTCTTAACGGTTTTAGGTTATGTAAACTATAATCATTGCAAGGCCTTTAGGGGATTCTCTCTGGACGGTAAAATGGATGGCTGATGATTCTTCCAAAGTCCACCACGAAACAAAACCCCCATGAGTAACTGTAACGTCAGTCTGTTCCCGGGCATAGTTTGGAGGAATCAGACTGAAGCCTTCCATTTTACTAACAAGAGGTGCTTGGGGCCTGGGACCACACGCAAAATATACAACAACTCGAAAAACAAGAAGTGAGTGTGATGGTGGCAGTGTTGGTGGTGGGGGTAGTGGTTAGGTGGTAGTGATAGTAGTAGTGGTAGTGTGAGGGTGGTAGTGATGGTGGTGGGGGTAGTGGTAGTGGTAGTGGTAGTGTGATGGTGGTAGTGATGATAGTGGTGGTGGTAGTGGTAGTGGTAGTGTGATGGTGGCAGTGATGATAGTGGTGGTGGTAGTGGTAGTGTGAGGGTGGTAGTGGGGGTTAGGTGAGTTGGTGGGTGGGAGGGCTTGTGTTCTCCTGATGTCACCCACTTCCACCACCTGCCTCCTGACACCTATATACCTTTCACCTGATGCCAAATACCCCTCAGCAGCATGGTACCACCTGGCGACATACTGTACACTCACCATTCAACTCATGTCACCTAACTTTCACGTCCTATCACCTGCCTTGCCATACCTATCTTTCCTTTGATACCACTTGATTTTCCTCACCCCATACCACTTACATTAATGCCACCTTTAATACTTTTCACTTCATATCACTTCTACACTAATGCCACCTTTCCACACCATACCATTTGCACCTGACACCCACCTACTTTTCACCAGATGCCAATACTCCATACGTCATGCCACCTGTTTGACACCTGAAGCACATCCCAGTTACGTGTCAGTAACTGTTGTCGCGAAAAGGTTGACGAGTACCACACCTGTTGTCGTTTATTTACCGTGTACACCTGCTGCTCTCATCTCTACCACACCTGTACTGTCATATCTACCATCACATTCACAACAACAACAACAATACATCTCTCACCACCACCCACTACTACCACAACTCTACCACTACCAACTCATCAACACACCACCTTCACCACCACCACCACCACCACCACCACCTCCAACAACAACAACAACAACAACATTCAACAACAACAACAACATTCACCACCACCACCAGCTACAACAACATTCACCACCACCAACAACAACAACAACATTCACCACCACCAACAACAACAACATTCACCAACAATAACAACATTCACCAACCACAACACTACCACTCTCCAACACCAACACCACTAACACCACCAGCAGCGTTCACTCACCCTAGTTTCTACCACACTCACCACACCAGTCGGACAGGTGCCTCTCCTCTGACTCATAAATTCCACTCACTCGTCGCCACCTTTCATTCACTCGTCCCCTTTCATTCACTCGAACCATCCGGCCTTCATCTTGCTTGCTCTCTGACTTACTTACTTACTTCATTCATGGTTTCTCGCCGCTTCATTCATGCACTTTCTCTCGCTTATTTATTTGTTTATTTTGTATCTCGTTCATTTGATCTTCCGTTTTTGTTGTTCTTTGAAAGTCCTTTGTATTTTCCCTTCATTTCTTCCTTCTTCCGATTGCCCCTTCTTCTCTCCCTTCCTCTCTCTGTCCATTCATCTCTCCCTACCTCTCTCTGTCCATTCATCTCTCCCTTCCTATGTCAATTCCTTCATATCTTCATCTCCATCATTTCTCCCTCTATCTCTTCATTTCTCTCTCCCTCGCTTCACCTCGTCACTCCTCCTCCATCGCCTCTCTTTCTCACTCTCCTCGTCACTCCTCCTCCATCGCCTTCTCTCTCACTCTCCATTCGTTCCATTTGACCAAGCCTCCTCGGGGTGTATGTTCCTCATGACATTCTGACTTGGGGAACATTCACCTCATCGCTCGCGGACTTCCTCTCTTAGTCAATCAACCTGTTCGTCCGTGTGGGTTTACGTGCTTCACTTAAGTAACCCATTTCCACTGCTCTTTACTCTGAAGGGGGTAATAAACTTTTGGTACATAATGAGATCTCCTAAGGTAGAAATATACTTTTGGTACAGTCGTGGGCAAAAATAATGATCACATAGGGATAACTCGCGTAAGTGTTTGACAGCTTCCCTCTGTTCCTTAGCTGATAAACTTTCCAAAAATAAATATGTTAAATACCATCTTTTAATTTACTACTAGCAGCTACCCACTACCTAAAACTATAACATCAAAACGTGAAAATATTAGACCACATATTATTTGAGTTACCATATGTGGATTATTATTATTATTATTATTATTATTATTATTATTATTATTATTATTATTATTATTATTATTATTATTATTATTATTATTATATTTGACCACGACTGTACAATACA
>JAWQEG010008314.1:0-2500 GCA_033782935.1 Petrolisthes cinctipes | reverse complement strand
AAGTGGAAGTGGAAAGGAGGTGAATGTGAGGGAGGGAGGAGGGAAGGAAGGCGCGGGAAAAGTTAACAGGAAGTGTTATTTCATTCTTGTTTGTGCTCTTCACTTCCATTTCCTATCTACGTCCCACTCCCCCAACCCTTGCCCCTACTCCTTCATTCTCCTCCTTTTTACAGTATAATAGTAGGACAAGGAAAGAGACATTTGGTAACAGGATACGGGACGTCGTTATGTGTGGCATGACAAGTTTAGGTGGGGACATAAATGATACCAGGGAACATCCACTACCAAAACCAACCACACACCCACCCACCCATCCATCCATATCACCCTCACGAACTACTGTACCACCATCACCACCTTTGCCATCAACCCCACCCATCTACATCACTCTCACCATTTACTTTACCATTAACACCACCACCTAAAGTTGCACCATAAACACACACACACACACACACACACACACAGAGCAGCCCGGAGCAAAGCACACTTGAGAAATGTGAGGGTGGTGGTGGACGAGGTTTATAATGGTGGGAAGCGACGGGTCGGAACAATGCGTCATCATGTTATTACTCAACGACACTTGAGGAGTCACCTGCGTCCTGGGTCTGGCTGGCTGGCAAGGGGGACGAGATTGGAACATTACCTGTGTTGTGGAGGAGGGCTTGGAATTATACCTGTGGGCGTGGGACTTTACTTAGGGGGCATGGAAATATTCTTGCGTTTCGAAGGGGGCTTGGATTTTTGTTTTCTTCTTTTTGTATTGTGGGAGGGGGGGTCGTGGTATTTTACTTGCGTTGTGGAGGAGAGCGTGGAACTTTACTTGTTGTTTTGGAGAGGGGCGTGTGGTGGGTGGGTTATCGTGTTTCAGAATCCTCGGGTACAGAGCCAATATATCACTCATTTTACCACAACTTGTAATTCCACCTGTTACATTGGGTTTTTACAGCCATATCCAGTGAGTTGACTCGATTCGATCCCTGTCATTCCGAAGTACGCTCCGACAATAAGCGATCCTAATCAATCACTCGGCTCCGACAGAAAGAAACCTCAATAGTCCAATGATAAACCTCTAAACACCACAATAAAAACCATTCCAGACCAATACGTCAATGTACCCTTTTCAGTCAGTCGTCGAGCCAAGAAAGTTTTGTACTCACTTCCCCTACAACAACAAACAACAGCAGCAACACAACATGACCCCCACCACGATAAACCTGTCATCAACCATCGTCATATATCACCGCCCTGTAACCCTGACATCATTCCCTGAGGAACCACTACGTAACGTGTTATTAATTTACCCTCCCGTCCTCTCACGCTCCCCTCCCTTCCCCTCCACCTTCTTTTATGACTCTCTTGCTTATTCTTTATTTCTCTCTTCACTCCCGTCTTCTTTTCTCACGCTTATATTTTAGTCCCCACCATTCTCTCTCTCTCTCTCTCTCTCTCTCTCTCTCTCTCTCTCTCTCTCTCTCTCTCTCTCTCTCTCTCTCTCTCTCTCTTCTCTCTCTCTCTCTCTCTCTCTCTCTCTCTCTCTCTCTCTCTCTCTCTCTCTCTCTCTCTCTCTCTCTCTCTCTCTCTCTCTCTCATTTACCTCTACCCTTCTTGTAATTTTTCATTCCCAACCCTCCTTCATCTATCTTCGTTCCCTCCTGGTGCTTACCTCGTTGTACACTTTCCCCTTCGTCCTTCCTTCCATTTAAACCCCACAATCCCCTACTTCCTTCCACATGATTTGCTTCCTTCTCTATCCTTTGCTTCCTTCCCTGTTCTTTCCTTCCTTCCCCATCCTTTGTTTCCTTCCCTGTTCTTTTCTTCCTTCCCCATCCTTCTCTTCCTTCCACATCCTCTGCTTCCATCTACATCCTTTTCTTCCTTCCTCACTCTATCCTTCCTTCCTTCTCCATCATTTCCTTCCTTTCTTCCTTCCCTATCCTTTGTTTCCATCCCCGTTCTTTCCTTCCTTCCCCATCCTTTTCTTTCTTCACCACCCTTCTCTTCCTTCCTTCACCACCCTTCTCTTATTTCATCCCCCTTCTCTTTCTCTTCCTTCCTTCTCCATCCTTTCCTTCCTTTTTTCTTCCTTCCTTCCCTATACTTTGCTTCCTTCCACATCCTTTACTTCACCACTCTTCTCTTATTTCATCCCCCTTCTCTTCCTTCCTTCCTTCTTTCCTTCCCCACCCTTCACTTCATTCCTTCCTTTTTCCTTCCCCACCACCACCAGAGGGCCGGCCACCTGACACATCCATCCGCACTATAAACTAAGAGCCGTGATTAGCCCTGAGTTCCCTCCGATTCCCACGCGCACTTTCTTCCGCGCAGGGGCCGTGAGAAGTGTGTGTCAGTCAGTCCACGGAGTTAAGGGGGTGCGGGAATAGGGGGACAGGCTTGGGGGGGGGGGGTTTAGCGGGGTGCGGGAGTAGGGGGACAGCTTGGGGGGTGCAGGAGTAGTGGGACAGGCTTGGGGGGGGGGTAGTAGAGCATGTCCCCTATT
>JAWQEG010008313.1:0-29541 GCA_033782935.1 Petrolisthes cinctipes | reverse complement strand
ATTATCAACAACATTTCTTCTTCATGTTCTGTAGTTGTCTGTTCTCTTATCTCGTGTCTGTCTATCTATCTGTCTGTGTTGGTGTGTGTGTGTGTGTGTGTGTTTATTGTTATTGTTGTTGATCTTTCTCTCTACCTCTTGCCACTCTTCATTCTTCCTTTCATTCCTAATCTTTGTACTTATTTTGTCGTCTCTCTCTCTCTCTCTCTCTAAAACTTTTCCTTCCCTTCTTTACTTCCTCCCTCTATTTCTCATCTCCTCCCCACTCTCTCTCTCTCTCTCTCTCTCTCTCTCTCTCTCTCTCTCTCTCTCTTTTTCCACTCCAGTTGCAATGACGAGGGGTTGGTGTGTGTAATGATAACAAGACCCCACCACATTATCACCTTATCTCCTTACCAGCCAACCAAAGCCGAGGGACTTCTGATAGTGCGATATGATAAGAGGCGAAGATAACATCAGACAGTCGGTGCAGAGAACACACACACACACACACACACACACACAGAGTCTATATATACAACACATTAGGAACTCTTAACCAGTCGAAGCAAGTGTGTCCCTCATTGGTACTCGTTTATTTTAGGTAGACTCGCTTCTTCAGTCACCATCTTTGTTGTGGCTCGCTGACTAGCTGACTTACTGGTTGGCTGACTGAGTTACTGGTTGGCTGACTCTCTGACTGACTCGTTGGCTGACTGACTGACTTGCTGGCTGATTGACTGTCTAACTGGCTGGCTCTCTGACTGGCTGGTTGGCTGACTGAGTTACTGGCTGGCTCTCTGTCTAACTGGCTGGCTCTCTGACTGACTGACTGGTTGGCTGATTGACTGTCTAACTGGCTGGCTCTCTGACTGACTGACTGGCTCTCTGACTAACTGGCTGGCTCTCTGACTGACTGACTGGTTGACTGATTGACTATCTAACTGGCTGGCTCTCTGACTGGCTGATTGGCTGATTGACTTGCTGGTTGGCTGACTTGCTGGTTGGCTGATTGGCTGACTGACCCTTCACACAGGAATTATTATACACCGTCTATCCATCTCTCTTCTTCATGATCCGTGAGTGATTTAGTTCAGGATTTTATTCTAGTTTTTTTGTTATGTTACCGTGGCCCAGGTCAACTGTTACACACACACACACACACACACACACACACACACACACACACACAGACACACTCTCTCTCTCTCACACACACACACACACACACACACACACACACACACACACACACAGACACACTCTCTCTCTCACACACAGACACACACACACACACACACACACACAGACACACTCTCTCTCTCTCTCACACACACACACACACACACACACACACACACACACACACACGTCACGACTTCCAAACAGGTACCCATGGAGCCACAGAGGGAGGGAAGTGAGGGAAATTACCAAATATTGCAGTTGTTTCTCTACAGTGACAATCAAAGGTCCTACTTGAAGTGAATATAAGTGACCCATTAGACCTGATGAAAAAAAAATAAAAAAATAAAAAAATAAAAAAATAAACAAATATATAAAAATAAATAATTAACAAATAAATAAATAAACAGACAAATAAACAAATAAATAATTAACAAGTAAATAAATAAACAAACAAATAAACAAATAAAAATAAATAATTAATAAGTAAATAAATAAACAAACAAATAAACAAATAAAAATAAATAATTAATAAGTAAATAAATAAACAAACAAATAAACTAATAAATAAATAAATAATTAACAAATAAATAAATAAACACAAACAATAAATAAATGTATAAATAATCACACAAACAAATAAATAAATAAATAAACACACAAAAAACAAATAAATAAACAAAAAATTAATAAATAAATAAATAAATAAAAAAAAAATTATGACAAATATTACAGAGATTAATTAAATAAGAGTTGTATTTTTGCATCCTTTTATGGAGGCTACTTTGTTTACACATGTTGTACAGGACTATTGGACGTGACTGTACACAATATTATTTTCGTGTGTGTGTGTGTGTGTGTGTTTGTGTGTGTGTGTGTGTGTACTATTGGGCATGAATGTACACAATATTATTTTCGTGTGTGTGTGTGTGTGTGTGTACTATTGGGCATGAATGTACACAATATTATTTTCGTGTGTGTGTGTGTGTGTGTGTGTGTACTATTGGGCATGAATGTACACAATATTATTTTCGTGTGTGTGTGTGTGTGTGTGTGTGTATGTGCAATTGGGTGTGACTGTGCACAAAATTCTTTTCATGTGTGTGTACGTGTGTGTGTGTGTGTGTACTATTGGGCATGAATGTACACAATATTATTTTCGTGTGTGTGTGTGTGTGTGTGTGTGTGTATGTGCAATTGGGTGTG
Source organism: Petrolisthes cinctipes (assembly GCA_033782935.1). Classification (NCBI taxonomy): domain Eukaryota; kingdom Metazoa; phylum Arthropoda; class Malacostraca; order Decapoda; family Porcellanidae; genus Petrolisthes; species Petrolisthes cinctipes. The sequence goes on along the minus strand of JAWQEG010008313.1, from coordinate 27,174 downwards.
ACTGTGCACAATATTCTTTTCGTGTGTGTGTGTGTGTGTGGACTATTGGGCGTGACTGTACACAATATTATTTTCGTGTGTGTGTGTGTGTGTGTGTGTGTATGTGCAATTGGGTGTGACTGTGCACAATATTCTTTTCATGTGTGTGTGTGTGTGTGTGTGTGTGTGTGTGTGTGTGTGTATATCGTGTGTGATTATGTGCAGGTGTGTGTGTTAATTGATATCCTGTGTGTGTGTGTGTGTGTGTGTGTGTATCGTGTGTGATTATGTGCAGGTGTGTGTGTGAGTGTGTTAATGTGTGTGTGTGTGTGTTTACATTTGTGTGTGTTAATTGATATCCTGTGTGTGTGTGTGTGTGTGTACAGGTGTGTGTGTGTTAATTGATATCCTGTGTGTGTGTGTACAGGTGTGTGTGTGTTAATTGATATCCTGTGTGTGTGTGTGTGTGTGTGTTAATTGATATCCTGTGTGTGTGTGTACAGGTGTGTGTGTGTTAATTGATATCCTGTGTGTGTGTGTGTGTGTGTACAGGTGTGTGTGTGTGTGTGTGTTAATTGATATCCTGTGTGTGTGTGTGTGTGTGTGTTAATTGATATCCTGTGTGTGTGTGTGTGTGTTTTAGAGAGGGTGACCTTGCTAACAGGGCTAATGTTGTGATAATGAGAGAGATAAGAAAACGGAAATGGATTGCTTTAGTCAGGCACATCCCAAACCATGACCTCGGAACAGATAATGAGAGAGAGAGAGAGAGAGAGAGAGAGAGAGAGAGAGAGAGAGAGAGAGAGTTACAAGGAGTTACAAGGAAAAGAAGTACCCTAGGGGACCTTACGATCCATACAAAGAGGGTACCTGTGGGTTTAGTTGCGCAAGTAGGCGACCGTCCTCGAATGTGTCATGTGAAACCATCAAGGAACACTCGCACAACGGCTTAAACACCTAGACGGTGGTTTAAGGCTTTGTCTAATCTGGACTTGAACTGATCCACAGAGTTGCTGTTGACCACATCAGCAGGAAGCGCATTCCAAGTACCGCAGATGCTGTATGTAAAGAACTTACCACACAGATCACGGTTGTATCGCTTCAGTTCAAGTTTGTAGCCATGATTCCTGGTTGTGCCCTCACTGAGTTGGAAAATGTCCCTGTAGTCTACATTGTCAAAGCCTCGTAGTATTTTAAACACTTCGATAAGCTGACCACGCAGTCTCCGGGTTTCCAAAGAGAACAGGTCGAGTTCTACCAACCGATCTTTATAGCTCTTGTGTCTAAGAGAGGGTATAAGTTTGGTTGCCCTGGCTTGCACTCGTTCCAATCTCGCGATATCCTTCCGGTAAGAAGGACTCCAAAACTGGACTGCATACTCCAGGTGCGGTCGGACAAGGGAATTGTACAGACAAAGTACTATCTCCTTGTTCCGGTATCCAAACTGTCGCTTTATGTACCCTAACATCCTTTGGGCTTTCTTCTCAGCCTCAATACACTGCTTTGAGAACTTGAGGTCACTGGTGATAGTTACACCCAAGTCTTTCTCAGTATCAGTGCTTACGAGAGCATTGCCCTTAAGGTTATACTCTGTTCGGGGGTTTCTGTGGCCTATATGCATAACTTTGCATTTGTTCACGTTAAATGGCATTTGCCACGTGTCAGACCACTCCCCGATCTTCCTAAGATCTTCTTGTAAGCGGGTAGTATTTCCTTCTTTCGCGACATTCATACCAAGCTTAGTATCATCGGCGAATTTGGAAATCTTGGCAACCATGTCACCATCCACGTCATTAACATAGATGATAAACAGTAGTGGTCCCAGAACAGAACCTTGGGGAACACCGCTAGTAACGGGCACCCACTCTGAAGCCTGTCCATTCACTACCACCCGCTGCCGTCTGTCACTTAGCCAGTTCTCTATCCAATTTGCCACATTTCCGTCTATGCCCAGTGCACGCACTTTCCGAAGGAGACGGCGGTGGGGTACCTTATCAAAGGCTTTCTGAAAGTCTAAGTAGACAACATCGACCGCTTTATCCCGATCATTCTCACTGAAAACAAAATGGAAGAATTCCACCAGATTTGTGAGGCATGACCGGTGCTGCCGGAACCCATGCTGGGAACCCCTCAGTAGCAAATTTGATTCTAAGTGTGCTGTTATTTTTTCCACCATGATGCTCTCCATGAGTTTACAGACTATCGAGGTTAAACTGATGGGTCTGTAGTTTGACGGTTGGCTAGCATCTCCCTTCTTGAAGATAGGAGTCACCTCTGCCTCACGCCAGTCTCTAGGAACGCATCCAGTCTGGATTACCCTGTTGAAGACCATGCACAGGTGCCGTGATACTTCACCATGCACTTCTTTCAACACTCTAGGTAAGAACCCATCCGGACCGGGGGACTTGTTTGCTTTTAATTCGATTATTTTTCTCTCGATTTCTTCTTGGGTGAAGACCATTGACTCCAACTTCTCACTGAAGGAGTCCAAAGGTTCGGGAATGGGACCACTCTCCTCAGAAAACACTGAAGAGAAGTACTCATTTAAGAGGTTAGCATTTTCTGCATCAGAGTGCATCAATGCTCCATCCTCATTCACCAAGGGACCGATCCTGCGTCGGATTGGTTTACGGCCATTCACATAACTGAAAAACTCCTTGGGGTTCTCTTTGCAGAGTCTAGCCACACGGACCTCCTCAGCACGCTTAGCCGCCCTTATTTTGGACTTCACGTTTCGATTCAGTCTTCTATGACCGTCAAAGTCCCCAGATGCCTTCGCTCGACGATACGCAGTTCTCCTCTCCCTTAGTAGGTTACGGATTTCCCGATTAAACCACTTTGGTTGAATGAACTTCTGACCTGTTCCCTTCAGAGGAATAAAGCGCGACTGAAGTTCCATGAAGGAAGACAAGAATGACCTCCACAGATCATCAGCACTCTCTCCCTCCTCTAGTTCCATTTCAGCAACGCCTTCACGAAGACCTGCAAAGTCCGCTCTCCCCATGTCTAATTTTCTATGCACCGGGGTCACGGACTCCATATTAGGGACCTTAACTGAAAATCTTATAAGCTTGTGGTCGCTTCCACCTATTTCTTCATTTACAGAGAGGTCTTGAATGATGTCATCCTCGGAGGTGAGGACCAAGTCGAGTATGTTAGCACCTCTTGTTGGCTCCCTTGGAGAGAGAGAGAGAGAGAGAGAGAGAGAGAGAGAGAGAGAGAGAGAGAGAGAGAGAGAGAGAGAGAGACAGACAGAGTAAAATATATTAGAGAGAGAGAGAGAGAGTAAAATATATTAGAGAGAGATGGAGATTAATTAAGAGAGAGAGAGAGAGAGAGAGAGAGAGAGAGAGAGAGAGAGAGAGAGAGAGAGAGAGAGAGAGAGAGAGAGGACCCAAGTGTGAATGGAAAAGACACATCACAAGTATATATATTTTTTTTATGTGTAAAGCAAACAACAAATTCAATATTTGCCAACCATTACTTTATCTGATAATATTGAAAACATAAAATTATTAAGAGAGTATATAGCACATTGTCTTGGGTGGTAAATCTGGAGCAAATGATTCCTCCAAACTATTCCAGGCAACAACAAGATACCATTATTTTTCTTCATCTGGGTTTCTTTCCTAGCATATTTTTTGGGGGGAAAACAATGTGCTCCAATCTATCTAAAAGTAAACTAATCCCTTCATCCAATAATGTCGATACACATTCTTTGTAAAAAATTGGAAGGTTACTTATTTATTCTCTAGTTTGGAGGAATCACTAACCCTCCAATTAACTCACTCAACAAGTAGGGGCCACCAACACAAACAACCCCCCCCCCTCCCCTCAACGTCAAGGGGGGGGGGACCACCAACCCCCCCCCCCCTCAATGTGATATGTGTGTCTAGTTGTGTGACGTGATGTGTATAGGGTGTGAGTCAGACTGATAATATCCCCTCTTGTCTTTTCAGGTGATAGATAACATTCACGGTGTGGTGGTTGGTTTAGGGTGGACAAACTTCTATTCCTTCTGATTTTTCACATACCAACTTCCATTCCTTCTGATTTTTCACATACCATAACAAGGCAGTAACACGAAGGTATATATATATTTTTTTTTACACGAAGTTATCTAAAGTCATCCGTCACCAAAATAGTGTGTTTAGGGTTTATAAACTTTGATTCCTTTTCATACTTCACATACATCCCATAACAGAGCAATTTATTTTATACGTAGATTAATCTTGTTAGTCATCACACACACACACACACACACACACACACACACACACACACAAAGAAAATACTGCAGTTACACAAAGAACTTATTATACTAGGTCAATGACGTACCCCTAAAAGTTTACTATATACAAAATAATATAAAGTTAAAGAAAGAATTAGGAAGAAGGAGGTGCTTCACATACCCACAGAAAGGGTATATATATAAACTCAAAACTACACAAAATAATGCGTAGAAAAGAAAGAAAAAAAAACGTGGCTTTGCTTCACATACCATAGATTATAATTATTATCATTTGGCCACACGAGGACGGACGGGATAGAGTTTTCACACACACACACACACACACACCCTCTACTATAATAATAATACCATAGATTAGAAGGTCGTTTACCTATTGTACCCACACGAGGACCACTAGTAGGTAATAGGTGTTGGTTGGTTCACAGAAAATAAAGTATGAGAATGTATACGAGTGTGTGTGTGTGTGTGTCTGTGTGTGTGTGTGTGTGTGTGTGTGTGTGTGTGTGTGTGTGTGTGTGTGTGTGTGTGTGTTCCATTCCATTGTGCTTTCTGATGAATAAAATTTGGCATACCATTATCAATCTTTGCTTTTGTTTTCTGACTAACGCCAGACAATTTACATGTCACATTACTACAGACACTGAAATTTACAAAGAATCTCAAATAAATCTTGTATTAGTAGTGTCTCTATTTAACATCTTATCAACAGTAACTTCAAGTTTAACCATATTAATGATCTCAGTAGTAACCACAGACTGTCATTTTTATGGTATTGTGTAATTGGACATATTGTAACTAAAAAGACAAAGAGAATAATATGACTTAGAAATTCCTTAAGATAATTGATACTTCCTGACATTTTCATTTCATTCAGTAGAAATTATTGGCTTTCAGGATTAAATCATTGTGTAGCCTGACATATTTTAATTAATAATACATAGAGAATATTATGATCGAGAAATGCCTTAAGGTGCTAATTCTTTATTGTTAGATTGGAGTGCCTTGATCCCTCCAAAGTATGCTGGGAAACAGGACCAGAAGAGCAAAAATTATGGTGTTCTGTTGCTTGGAATAGTTTGAAGGATTCGGTTGCTCCAGATTTACCAACACAAAACTTCCCCCTTAAGATATTTTAGCACTCGACTACCGCCACGCTGACACCCACACGTCTTTCTTGAGGAGGTGTCTGGTTTGTGATGGGTTGGCGTGAAGAGAGTTGATAAGGAGAGATTAGATTAAAAGACAAAGTACAACAAGTTTGAAATGGCCTTAAGGGGGAAGTTTTGTTTTAGTAATTCTGGAGTAACTGAATCCTCCAAACTATTCCAAGCAACAGAACACCATTATTTTTGCTCTTCTGGTCCTGTTTCCTAGCATACTTTGGAGGAATCAAGGCACTCCAATGTACCAAAAAAGAACTACCACCTTAAGTTCAGTATTGTTTGCCACCAGAGATCAGTTTAATCCTTAGTTTGTGTTACAGTTTGAGTCTGCTTTACTTAAGACATATATGCTTTGGATCAAGTAGAATTATACTTACTGTTCACACAAGACCCATGTTTGGCTAGTGAAAAATGAACGAATATTCCTATATAGTGATTACACTGTCCTTTGGAGTGATAACAGACAACTTTCATTTCAGATTGTTGATGATTGTGTTTTATTGCAGGTGACCTTGGCTGTACAATTGTTGGCGTTGGATAAATCTTCTTTGTGTCGGTGTACTTCCTGCCTGGTTTAAGAGGATGGGCTGGAGACAGAATTTGCAGAGGTTCCGCGACCTTTTCTTAACCAAAGAGAAAAGGAGGAAGAGGAGAGATTCAGAGGCCAACAGCACTACTCAGAAGGAAGAAAAGAAGACAGAATATTCCACAATGAAACGAAGCTTAAAAAAAGAAAAGATTACGATGGTGATGACCCCTAATGAAACTGACCCAGAAGGAGAACAGATGGGTCATCCAAATCATTCGTCCCTTGACACAGATCCTGATGAGGAGGTGCTTCAGAGGCAGGCCTCGCTACCATCAAGGAGCAGAAAACCTACGATTCGTATGAGAACTATAGCTTCTCAATTGTCTGCTTCAGGTCATCGAGCATCCACCAGGAGTCTTCCTATGAAGACCCAGCATTGCTCGGCAAGTGATACAGAAATTGTGAGCCAAATAAATAATGATAGTTCACTGCAGGCGAGCCCAACTGTGTCTGTGTTTGGATCAATGTCATTGGTAAAGGAACCTCCTGCTGTACCTTCCCCTCCTCCTGCTGTTGGCAAGATCAGTAGACTTTTTTTCCACAGTGACAGCCATGATGACGAAGATAAACACCCACGTCAAGGTTGTCGAAGTCGTGCAAATAGCAAGTCTCGCATCAAAGTCAAATACACGAAAGTATATGGAGAACAAGATGGAGCATACAGGAACGATTCTGTTCCTAGGGGTCTGATATTCATGTGCAACTTCTCAAAATTCAAGGACAATAAACATAGTGAACGAATCGGGTCTGAGCAGGACTATGAAAACCTACTGGATCTATTTCATCAGATGGGCTATGGTCAGAGGAACCGTAAGGAAAAATTCTGCCGTACAGGCTATATTACTAAGGAGGAATTTATGAATCGACTTCGAACATTCAGTCATGAAGGGAAGCATCAGATGTCATGCTCGTGCATTATCATCATTATGAGCCATGGGTCTGGACCTAAGACTTTCCTCACTTCGGACAACCAAGAGGTTGACCTGATGGATGTGTATAGCATCTTTGACAACATCAACTGTATGTTGCTCAAGGGCAAGCCTAAGATCTTCATACTTCAGTTTTGTCGCAACCAAGCAACTAATAGACATCTAGAAAACACATATCCCAATGAAATCAACTGGAGGAAAATTATGAGGGAGGAAATAGAAAAGTACATGCAGACACATCAGCAAGATTCAGGCCTTGCCTTCCAAAATGTACAAGATGAAGAAAACCCAAGGAGTCCAGTGCATCTGGTCATAAAGGAAATGAGCAGGAAGACATCGACAACATCGTTCTCCTCACAGACGATGGAATTATCACAGTGTCCAGGCCCAGAAATGCAGCAGCTGGAGACCTCCTACCCCTTCGATGTTGATGGCCGCCATCTACAACCACAGCTGCCACATGAGGGTCTTCAGCGGTACTCTGACATGTACTCCATCTTCTCCACAGCCTCCGGGGAACTCTCTCACAGGGATAAACGCAAGGGCTCGCTACTGATCCAGGCCATCTGTCACATATTTGCTGAGAATGCTTACCATGACGACATTGAGACTCTGGTCCGTAAAGTATCCACATACATGACAAGAACTCTGCAGAGAGATGACCCCATTCATGTACCAAGGCAGACCTGTGAACGTACCAACAATGGCCTCGATAAAACCTTCTACTTCAACCCACACGAGAACTCATATAGTCGCCACAAGACCATTTGAAACTCTTACACCCACACTTGGAATGGCATGAATTAAACTCTTAGACCAAAATCAGCAGAGGCACTTTACAGAATGTGGCAAATATGAAGAATGGTGCTCAGGATAGTAAAGACATGGCGAGAATTAGTGACACTCCAAAGAATTATGTAACTTAGAAAATTGATTGTTCATTTATGAGAGGTAATTTGTTACAGCTGAAAAACTGTTCTTCGTAAATGGTTTATGTTGTGTGACAGGAGACAAGAAAGCTACCTGTGTATAGTAGCACACCACAATCCGTAGCCCACCTGAGTCGAAACCTGAGATCTAGAGCAGGCGGTTTCTGGACGACAGCCCACTCAAAGCCTCCATTTGTTCGAAGCGTGTGTGGCCTCGTGATGGTTTGTGTGGGCTGTCGTCCAGAAACCTCCTGCTTCAAATCTCGGACTTCGACTCAGGTGGGCTAGAGACTGTGGTGTGCAACTGTACATATAAAAGAAATTTCAGTGGCTTAAGTCATTAGGATTATTATCAAACCATAAAGTCTTAGTGTTTTCTAACAGCACTTCCTGAGTTGGGGTCCAAAGACAACCCCCTCACATTATTAGTTAGTGTTTTTATTATGTGTGTTTGAATACGTATGGATACATAGGTACAGTACCTTTCTGACCTAAGCCTGTTATTTTCCTGGATATATTGATAACATATATATGTATATAGGTGTAGTGTTTGAGTCTGTAAGTGGTTCTTACTCATGTAATACAATACTATTTAAGTTATACATGAAACATAGATATATTCATATCCTGAAAATGCAGTACAGGTATTCATGTTTATATTTTGGCATCCATAATAAATCAGAGGAAATGCATAAGTACATTAGTTTACCTCTCAAATATTTACCTTATACTTGTATCAGATTATATTCTAATACTTTGTGTGTTGAAACCAGGGATATAATTTTTGGATACTAATGGCTGAGGTCAGCTTATGTAGGCTAAGGCTAATGTCTGTACATTATGATCTCAGTAGCGTATGTTTTTATTGTGTATGGCTTTTTATAAATTCAATTATTGCACAAACTATATATAACATAATTATTATTCTTTATGAATGTTTTTATGTTCATTTCCTTCAGTATTGAAATAAAAAACACACTGTTTCTCCGTTATATATTATATTTTCGTAATATATATTTATACATACAATTATATTGTCAAAAGTGATGAAACATCAATATGAAACTTGATCTATACAAGAGGAATGTTATTGTTCATGTTTGTAGAGGATTGGGGAAATGTTTACCCAGATCATTGAGTAAGCTTATCAGAGACGTGTTGTTTTCAATAAGGAAATTCCTATTGAGGAGAAGCCTTTCATGATGACGTGACACTACTTCTGTATTTGTTGTGTCAGGTGTTGTTATGGGAAGAAACACTTGATGGTAAATGGGAGGGTAGTGAATCATCCAAACTATATCACGAAACACATCCCTTATGAGTAAAATAAAACACTGCAGTGATAATTATGCTTCCTGGGAGAGTTTGGAGGAATCAGTAACCTTTCCACTTACCAAATTTGGTTCTCCCTTTAAACATTGATCTTTCTTAAACAGTGCTTGCTTCCTTATTCAGTCTGTCTCCTCAGAGTTTTGAGTTCTTCCCTTCCAATTCGGACAGTTTGCAAAGGGAACTTATTTCAAGAACAAAAGCGAATCATAATTATGTACATTTTCATACCTTGTAATATCCTCATCTATAAAAATTTAATCTGAGATGAGTTGAACGAAAGAATATAGTGACAGGAAGAATGAACCGGGTATAAAATTTTCCCAGTCCCGATTCACACATTTCTTTCAACTAATCAGCTTTGGCACGAGACGAAGAACAGTGAGAACGAACGATCCCATATTCTTTGTTGCAGAGGCTCATAAAAAAAAAAAAAAAAAAAAAAAAAATTATGAAACAGATTGCTGAACGTGCTTGAAGGTTCTTATGGTAGCAACAAACATCTCCAAGAATGTTTATTTATTTGTTCTTTTAATTAACAAAGACTTTATGTAGTACGCACACACATATACATACATACATACACGCATTAAAAAGTCATTCAATTACATGGTTTATTATTAGACCTGAATTAACATAAATATTTAATGTACAGTTTGTAGTCACATCTGCTTAGTTTCCTGACTCTCAACTCATACACATACACAGTACATACATACACATACACAGTACATACATATACTTACACAGTACATACATACACATACACAGTTCATACATACACATACACAGTACATACATACACATACACAGTACATACATACACATACACAGTACATACATACACATACACAGTACATACATACGCATACACAGTACATACATACACATACACAGTACATACATACACATACACAGTACATACATACACTCACACACGTGGATCATCTGAGAGAAAGAAAGAGGGAGACAGAGAGTTAAAATTCAGGAAAAATATATAACATTTGAAAAGATACAATCCTCCAGGAACCATTTTTACTTTGGCTGACATAACGATGAAAGATTAGAATTTGTGGAAAAAGAACGACTTTAACATGTAATTATATTTATACATCATGAAGAAAATGTAAAGAGATTCAATAAAAGTGCAGCCACGTGCCATGATAATTATCCAGGAGTGTTTTGAATAGCCTGATGGGGTATTAATTAAAAGAGCCCCAGTAAGTAGGAGACAGGATAAGAGTTCTAATTTGTTCACTGGTATGTCAGATGATTCCTAACTTCAACATGACCTGGATATGGCTCATGGCTGGCTGTACAGTTAGACACAGGAATTCTTGGTACAGTCCAGGCGTCAGATTCTTCTCCTGTAAGCAGTGACTTTAGTTCGGCACTTGATTACCGTCGCCATCCCACATCATGGTTTCTGACCCTGGTGCTATATCGTTTTCCTCACTAAAAGGAACTTCATAAAGGGAGGAGCTGAGCATTTTCCACCTCAGCTGTACCACCAATACCTATGTCCAACTGTACATACATTAAAAAATAAGTGAAAGATAGTCTGCGTAAGATAAACATTTTTGAGCACATGACATTTTTTTACACCAGAACTTGAATTGACAGAAAGGGTCGGTTCGTACAGTACTTATCAAACAAACATCATTCACCGTGTGCATTTCAACAACAATACAAATAATTATCTGTATTCAAGTGACGGCTAAATAGATGACTTTGAGTATTTCGAGGTAAATTCACACAACAACGAGATCTGACTGAATAACATGGTTGGAAATTTTACCAGCATCATCTGTTTGTTTTGGTTTGATGTGCCAATCGGAAACATAGATAGTGATGATAATGATGATATTTTTTTATGATGGTGATGATGATAGGGAAGAATGCATTAGTAGTACTTTAATTAACTATAACACCGTTTGATACTACGGCCCATACATAAGATTTACATTTACACTTAAGAGCAGGCCAGAGGAAAAGAACAAATAAACAGATTAGCCCTATTTTAGTAAAGACCCTGTGATCGATCGTGTGTGAATATTGAAGGCTTCTGATTCCTCCTGACCATGCCACAAATCAAACAAGCTTCTTCAATATAGGTGTGTGTGTTTCGTGGCAATATTTGAAGGACTAATTTATCTTCAATTTTCCGACTACATCACAGGGTCCCTTAAGATGACAGTCTGGTTATGATGATGTAAATTATGATGCAAATGAAAAGATGAGTTTACATATTCATAAAGTGATAGATTGTTCACTGTTGGTAAATCTAGAGTAACTGATTCCCTCCAAAATATATCAAGCATTTGGCCACCATTATTATTATTATTATTATTATTATTATTATTATTATTATTATTATTACTATTATTATTATTATTATTATTTTTATTATTATCTTTATTATTATTATTATTATTATTATTATTATTATTATTATTATCATTATTATTATTATTACTATTATTATTATTATTATTATTTTTATTATTATCTTTATTATTATTATTATTATTATTATTATCATTATTATTATTATTATTATTATTATTATTATTATTATTATTATTATTATTATTATTCATCTGGTCCTGTTTCCTGGCATACTTTGGAGGAATCAAGATGCTCCAATGTACCAAGAGTATGTATGCTATGCCTTTAAGTGATTTAGATGATAAATTATTTGACTGGCAGACTTTACTGGCCTTAAAGGGATTATAATAGATTGACTAGTTGACTGATTAATTAATTGACTGATTACCACTTCCTATTTAGAGATGATAGACTGACTGGCTGACTAACTGGGTAGGAGTTAATTAAAATGATTGAGTTACACTTAATCTGACAAATCGACTGACTATGGTAAACTGATTGACTTAGTAGATAGGTGACTGGTTGACTGACTGACTGACTGACTGACTGACTAGCTGATGCATCCCTTGTCATAATATTCAGTCATCTATAAGGTAATAACAATATTGAGTATCATATTATTTAACTATTATTTCTGGCTATTTAACTGCCTGACTAGCTATTAATTAAACCGAATATCTTGGTAACACTCCATCCTCAGTGTCTCATTCACTATCTGACACACTGAATTACTTAAGAGAATACATCTGATCTACCTCTCTCTCTCTATATATAAATTTTTTGCTTTAATAGCCTACCTGAATGATCACCGTCACTTAAGAGAATACATCTTATCTACCTCTCTCTCTATATATATTAATTTGTTGCTTTAACTACCTGAATGATCACCGTCACTTGCTGGTATGTTGTGTGACGATTTAAAGGCCCTACAATGACCATAGAAGTCATATTTAATACATTTTCGAATACTGCATAATGATCTACAGATAGATTAATATTATATCCTATACATTTATCCTTTACATCCAACTTTATTGTCATTTCCACAAGACTATTCGTTGTACAGAACTTGTCCCACAAAGATGTAACTAGCAGCTAAACCATCGAATGCCTGTTTAATTAAATTCTTGATAAATTAGCTCTAGATTAATGTACAGGTGCATATTAATACATTTTTCTGATGTGCATAAAAATAAAAAATGAAAAGTTACATTGCATCTGTCGAAACATTAATTTTACACTGTACACTTATAAAGCCAAATTGCACTTAATTAACCCAATAATGACCAATGCAAATAATGATTCGGTGTTCGATAATTTGACCCATAATAATAGACCTGTGTTGTTGTTGTTGTTGTTGTTGTCGAGAAAAAAAAAAAAAAAAAAAAAAAAACTGATGCTATTGATTCCTTGCAGCTATACCAAAGAAAACACATTGCCACTGTATAGATGATAATATAACATAGGTCATTCGTTTCGTGGCATAGTAGTTTGTAGGAATCAAACAGTAACTTTGTATAATATTACCAACTATATATATCACAGGTCCTTTAATTAATGGGGGAAGTTTTTTTTTTTTGTGTTGGTAAATCTCATGGAAAAAACTGAATCCTCCAAAACAAACTACTTTTTTTTTTTTTTTTTTTTATGTGACTGATGTTTTTAAACTAGTACTAACCTGTGTACTCTTTTAACTTTGGAGCCTATTTTTGCCATAAAGATTTTCACTTGTATGCATCCCTGTATAACAATGTGACAAATAAATAAATAATCTTATCTTATCTTATCTTCAAGCAACAGGACACCATTATTTTTATTATTATTTTTTTTTTTATTTATTTTTTTTTTTTTATTTTTTTTTTTTTAATCTGGTGGTCCTGTTTTGTTTCCTGGCTGGCATACTTTGGAGGAATTAATCAAGACACTCCAATGTAACCAAAGTGAATTATTATCACCTTTAAACAATTGCACTGCTGTACCTCTTCATCTTTTGTTGTCATAATGGAATTCCTGTATATACAACCAAATGAAACTAATCCTATTGTAATAAATGTTGGAGAATTGACATTTATATATACAGCCAAATTACAATTACATCTCATTATTTGTTAATTGTATGACTAGTTAGTGGCCCCGACCCCCTCCCCTCCCCCCCCAACCCCCACAACCCCCCCACTCTTGTCATCTCTAAGGGGGTAGTATACATTTGGTACATTGGAGTGCCTTGATTCCTCCAAAGTATGACAGGAAACAGTAACAAATTAACAAAAATAATGGTGGTCTGTTGTTGCTCGGCATAGTTTGGAGGAATCAGTAGCTCCGGATATACCAACAAAAATTTATTACCTCCTTAATTAAGCCAACCTGAAAACACTTCTCACGGGCCATTGTTTATCATTTTTTTTTTTTTTTTATAAACAATGCTGTCTGTATCTCAAACAAATTTTCTTTCGTTGTCCTTCGTGTGTATTGTATATTAAATTAATACTTATTTCGTATTGTATTGTCAAAGTGTCTGATCAAGTAAAGAATATTTCTGAATTTAATTATCCTTAATATTTGTCGTACCGTTTTTGCTTTTTACTCGTTTTCATACTTTTTCAAGAGCAAATAATAATACTTTTTTTTTTTTTTTTTTTTTACTCGTTTCATACTTTTTCAAGAGCAAATAATAATAATACTTTTTTTTTTTTTTACTCGTTTCATATTTTTTCAAGAGCAAATAATAATAATACTTTTTGTTTTTTTTTACTCGTTTTCATACTTTTTCAAGAGCAAATAATAATAATACTTTAGTTTAGTTTTAGTCAACAGTTAATTAACAGCAGTATCATCTCTCATCAGGCCAAATACTAACTTCTCCGTGAATAACAAAATAGCGTATATAAATTTTAGTGCAGGTACCCAACTTGTATTTTCAGATTTCAGTAACATTTTGATTGTGTTGTAGCTCTCATACGTATTCCAAGATTCTTTTTTATTCTTGTTTCAGATATAATTCTCATGCAATTCTTTCCTTATATTTATGAGTTATGACTAATTTCTTCATGTTTATTACTTTCTGACATGTATGTATCTGTTGCATGCATGTTATCAATTAATTCTATATTTTACTACTGAGTATCTTTTCATTTCCAGCCTTTGTTTTGATACTTACAATTTACAGTTAGTTATCTGTTATATACATGCTTCTTTCACTTCATACTACCTTGGTTTATGCTCGTGTTTTCTTTTATCTTTAATAGAGTATTCATTGATAATTCAAATGCTTTTTTCCTCCTGCTAAAACCTGCAGCTCTGATGTCTCTATTTACACACAGTTCCTCCTTCGTTTGTACATTGTCTTTTTTTTTTTTCATTAGCATTATTTTCATTACAATTTCATCCCTACATCATTTTATCACAACATGCAACATTTTTATTACAGTTCCAAGGCAGTTTTTTTTTTTCTATTGTTTACATATGCACCCAAGAAACACATATATACTTCTTCTTCTTCTTCTTCTTCTTCTTCTTCTTCTTCTTCTTCTTCTTCTTCTTCTTCTTCTTCTTCTTCTTCTTCTTCTTCTTCTTCCTCTGTGTATGTTGGTGACATTTCTGTAATTCCATCTTCATGTTTATTTCTCTTCAGTTCTGATTGTCGTTCACCAAACACGGCATTTCTTCTCTGGATTCATTCTACTTCCTACCGGGCAGTTAAAGGCTTCGCTGAACTCTTCTGAATTCGAGAGCGTTCCAATAACCCTGTTGATGGGAAAATAGAATATTCTAATGAGTTAAGTTTTTATTTAATGTTATTTAAATTATTCAGAATTCTATTTTTTAATCTTCCCCTGAGGAAAAGTAAAGATTAATTAAGAAACAAAAGGCCTTGGAATATAGACAATATATTGAAACTTCATATTACCGTCACCTGTCGTAAATATTATCACAAATTTAGTATATTACTGTGTCAAGATAGTTTCACAGAGGTCAATCATTCATTTATTTTTTCAATAAAACTAGAGATCATAATTATGCTGTAAATATGGACATGAACAGGAAAATATTAATACATTAAAGGATCCTTTAAATAGAGTCAGTTGTTAATCACGTTAAAATAATTATGATAAATCTTTGTCTTAGTTCATTTCCCTATAGATGAGGTCAGGTCAGGTCAGGTGAAGTGAGATTAGGGTAGGTTAGGTTTGATCAGGTCAAGTTTAGAATATAGGTCAAGTCAGATCATATTAAATCAAGTCAGGTTAGGTTAATTAAGGGTAGAACAATTCCTCTTGTGACCTCACCTGAACCTGTTTGGGGAGTGCTGTCCGCTCCTGAGCTTGGTCAACATGGCCTCGGGACTGTTGACCTCACACCAGATTTGACCAAAGTTGAGGAAGAAGAGTTGGTCATGGGTGAGATTAACGTAGGGCACCGTCACCTCCTCGTCATGTGTCTCCCTCCACGTCTTGTACGCCTGTGGGAAGTCAAAGAGAATATAACAGATTAGGCTTATATCATTTTGTGCTGGATTCATTTATTAGACAACTGAGGACTATATAATTTACTTCCTTCTAGTTAAACTGTATTAGAATCCACTAACAACAAGCCTTAGTAGCAGTAAGGGAACTTCAAGGAGTAAATGAAAGAGGAGAAATAGATTGTATAATATATCAATAATTGTGTTCGTATCCTAAGGCACAATCAAGAACAATCATTTCGGAATATTTTTGGAATAATTTACACTATCTATCATCAGTTTATTTACATTTCAGCCTGGCAGTGGTCGGTCAATTATTTCGCTGCATAATTATATATATAATATTCTGAGTGACGTCAATACCTGATAGGATATTTTGATGCCAGCGTTGTCAGCGATGTTCTCCCCCAAGGTGTTAACTGGATTAATCTTGAGTCCCACCTCGTCCACCTTGTACTCCCCGTATTGGTCTGTGGGACGAAGAGGAAGAGAGGGAATTTGTTGAGAGGGGAGTCATCTGTATTGATAAAGTAGGTGTGGGTTAAGGAGGTAATGTCTTGTGGATGAACAGGAGGGCGTAGTACTGTTTCCTCCTAACTATAAAACAAAACAGTCATCCCCTTCTCGTAACCATGGTTAGTTCGTTTCCTGGAGTAGTTTGGAGGAGTGTGTAGCCCTCCAATTCGTCCACAAAAGATTACCTACCCACTTAAGGAACCCCGTGATGTAGTCAGAAAATTGGAAGTTTTATAGTGAGTCCTTCAAACATTGCCACGAAACACACACACTTATATTGAAGGACCTTGTTTTGTGGCATAGTCAGGAGGAATCAAAAGCCACCAAGTCTCATCATCATACACGATCACCCCTGGGTCTTTAAGTAAGGTATGGATCTGGAGAATCATATTTTATTGATTTGTAGAAAGATGAAAGAAAAGAGATATTGTATTTATGTATTTATATGTGTGACTAGGAAAAGGATAATTGTCTAAGGAGGGTTTACCTGTATTGTGCTGTGGAAGGAAGGACATGTATAGTTGTAAAGAGTTGTATATATATATGTATTAGTCTATGGATGAGGGAGGTTGTATTGGTCTGTAGGAGGAGGTGGAGGAGGAGGGGATGGTTAATTACAGGGGGTCATCTGTTGTGGACTACTTGAATGGCCACTGATTCCCTACAGACTGTGATAACTATACATAACATATCCCCTACACGGATACGGTATTATTATTATTATTATTACTATTATTTTTTTTATTATTATTATTATTATTATTATTATTATTATTATTATTATTATTATTTCTATTATTATTGTTATTACTATTATTATTGTTATTATTATTATTATTATTGTTATTATTTATATTTTTATTATTATTATTATTATTATTATTATTATTACTATTATTATTATTATTATTACTATTATTATTATTATTATTATTACTATTATTATTATTATTATTATTATTATGACGAGGAGAGAATAAATCCCAATAAATACTAATGCTGTCCTGGTCGTTTTCGTGAACACTTTAATATCAATAAGGGAACACGACTCGTATGTCTAGTAGTGGAACCCAAGACAGACACACAGACAGACACACAGACAGGAATGATGATGATGAGTGCAACAAACCAAACTGCAGGGAAGATGGCAGAGTTTCATATTTCTCAAGGCTGACGGGATATTTTGTAGAGTTTTTGTTTGTGTCGTGTCCTTGTATATTTATTTATTTATTTATTATTATTATTATTATTATTATTATTATTATTTTTTTTTTTTTTTTTTTTTTACTTTACTTTTCATTTTGAGTTTTGATATGCAGGATGTTTTCATATAATTTTTTTTTTCGTTATTATCCGTAGTATTATTATATTTTGTACAATTTACATATGATAATAACAGTGGCCAGAAAGTTATGAATAATTATGCCTGTTAATTAATTACATCCAGGGAATTTTGAGCTGAAGAGATAGTCGAAAAGAGAGAATTATTAAGGTGAGACAGACAAACACACACACACACACAAAAAAAAAAACACATACACACACAACCACTCATGTATAAATACTAATAGATAATTAATTAAACTCATCCACCCACGTTTTCATCCACCCCAACCAACTCATCCACATATATATCCACCCACCCCCACCCAACTCCCTCCACTCATCCACTTATCCATCCATTCATCCATCCACACCCTTCCCCACCAACTCACTTCATTCACCACCCCTCCCCACCCCAGTCATCTCCACCCTACCCCTCCAGCTTACTCCATTCACCCCCCCCCCTCACCCCAACCATCTACAACACCCACCTACACCAACTCACTTCACTCACCCCACCCACTCACCTACACCAACTCACTTCACTCACCCCACCCACCCCAACCACCTACACCCTTCCCACTCACCCCACCCACCTACACCACCTACACCCTTCCCACTCACACCACCCACCACCCACACCAACTCACTTCACTCACCCCACCCACCAACCCACCATCTACACCCTTCCCCACCAACCCACCATCTACACCCTTCCCCACCAACTCACCCCACCCACCAACCCACCATCTACACCCTTCCCCACCAACTCACTCCATTCACCCCCCTCCCCTTCACCCCAACCACCTACAACAAACACCCTTCCTTCTCACTCACCCAGCATGCAAGAAGCCCTCTGGTAGAATTTAGACACATCCTCTGCCTTCCACCACTGTTGAAGGTTGCCATTCTTGTCAAACTGGCGTCCCCGATCGTCAAAACCGTGGGTAATCTCGTGTCCTATCACCACCCCGATGCCGCCGTAGTTGAGGGAGCGTGGGAAGGCAGGATGGTAAAACGGAGGTTGTAGGATGCCAGCTGGGAACACTACATTAGCAAGGAGAGAAGGATGTGTTAGTAGAATATTTCGGGAACACTACATTGGCGAGGGGAAAGAATGCTGAGTTAGAATTTTTCGGGAATACTGCATTGACGAAGGGAAGGAAAGAATGCTGTGTTAGAATATTTCGGGAATACTGCATTGGGAAGGAAAGAATGCTGAGTTAGAATATTTCAGGAACACTATATTGACGAAGGGAAGGAATGAATGCTAAGTTAGAAGAATATTTCGGGAACACTACATTGACGAAGGGAAGGAGAGAATGCTGAGTTAGAATATTTCGGCAACACTGCATATAATTATGTATGAATGCATATATGTGTTAAATTATATACATACATGAAATAAAATGCCTTCAAAAACTATATGTATGTATGTATGTATGTACAGTATGTGTGTATGTATGTATGTACAGTATGTGTGTATGTATGTATGTATGTATGTATGTATGTGTGTATGTATGTATGTGTGTATGTACAGTATGTGTGTATGTATGCCTAATCATCATCTACATTATAATACCCGGGGGGGCTGACTTACCAATCATATTCTTAGACCTGCTGTAGTAAGCGTTAACGACGGCAGGGGAGGTGACCCAGGCGGTACGGTTGACGGGCACAGACAGCTGGTTGTGGTTTGTTCGAGCGTGGAACTGTAGCATCTTGAGGACGTTCTCGAAGTGGGTGTCCTCCTTGAAACTCAGCTGCAAGAGGAAGTAAATAGTAGAGAGAGAGGGTGAGGGTGAAATTAGTCTAGGTTTTCGTAAAATTCTGTGGATATTCCCCTAAAATTCAACTGCAAGAGGAAGTAAAATGTAGAGAGAGAGGTTGAGTGTCAAATTAGTCTCTAGGTTTTCGTGAAGTACTGTAGATATTTTCCTTGAAGCTCACGTGCAAGAGGAGGTAAACAAGTGAAAGAGAGAGTCAAATTAGTCTATGTTTTCGTGAAGTTCTGTAGATATTCCACTTAAAACTCAACTGCAAAAGTGTCGAGTTAGTGTAAGCTTACTTGGGTTTGAGAGGAAAATGCTGAGATGTTTGAGAGGGGTGTGGAGATTATGAAAAATATATGGAATTGAAAAGGGGATCAAAGTGAAGGAGGAAAGAGGAAGGGGTCACACATAAATATAAACAAATGAAGGCGAGCCCAAATAAATGAAAGAGGAGAGGGAAGTAGTGTAAGAGGAGACGAGGATGACCCAGCAACTGTACAACGGGAAGGGGAGAGAGAGAGGGGGCAGGGTAAGGAGGGTGACGAGGAGGGAGGTAAGGGGAGAGAGAGGGGGGCAGGGTTAAGGGGACAAACAGGGAGTTAGGGGAGAGAGAGGGGGCAGGGTAAAGGGGACAAAGAGGGAGTTAGTGGAGAGAGAGAGGGACAGGGTGAATGGGGACAAAGAGGGAGTTAGGGGAGAGGAGAGGGACAAAGAGGGGTTAGGGGAGAGAGAGAGGGGCAGGGTTGTGGGGGGACAAGGAGGGATGGGTAAGGGGAGAGAGAAGGGGCATGACACGACAGGGTATATACAGGGGAAGGGGACAAGTCGGTAGGACAGAATAGTGAAAGTGTGTCGCATCAGTATTTTTTCAAGTTGTTCCCCTCCTCTACCTTCCCTTCTTCACCCATGCTGCTTTACCTCTCTCTCTCTCTCTCTCTCTCTCTCTCTCTCCTCTCTCTCTCTCTCTCTCTCTCTTGGAAGGTGTTGAAGGACTTATTGGGCTTCACTCCCTGACTCTGTGGGTGGATGAGTAGGTAGGTAGTCAGGTTACAAAATTTCAGAGCTTGCGGTTTAAACAAGATCTGCAGCGGTGGATGGTTAGGTGGAGTGGGGGGATGGGTGGGAGGATGGGTGGAGTGGGTGGGTGGGAGGGGGAAATAGATGGATGGGATGGGTGGGGTGTGGTGGCCAGTGGTGGTTGTCATCCTTCCTGCTTCAACATCAGGTAATGTCAGTCACTCGTCCTTGCCAACCAATGCTAGGAAACGACTATTGAGAGTGTACCCATGTAAACAAACACCTCCTCACTTCACCCTCCCATCCCCTCACTCCTCCTACCATCTTGTATTGTGTGTGTGAGAGGGAGAGAGAGAGATGAGAGAGAGGAGAGAGAGAGAGAGAGAGAGAGAGAGAGAGAGAGAGAGAGAGAGAGAGAGAGAGAGTGTACATTTCAACCAGGTAAAAAATAAATGAGGTATAGGCCTA
This sequence comes from Petrolisthes cinctipes, assembly GCA_033782935.1. NCBI lineage: Eukaryota > Metazoa > Arthropoda > Malacostraca > Decapoda > Porcellanidae > Petrolisthes > Petrolisthes cinctipes. The sequence continues at coordinate 6,058 of JAWQEG010008313.1, read as the reverse complement.
GTCTATTAATTTCCAGACATAATTATATACTGTAAGTTGGGAGATATCGATAGCCCTCCAACACACACACACACACACACACACACAACAACAACAACAACAACAACAAGATTCTCTCCCTTCCACAACAATTACACCTTATAATAACACCCACCCCCCCATCACCCTCTCCCACCCACCTACCCACAAACTTCTTCACCTACCACCTCACCTCATTGGAAACCTGATCCATGTAGGTGTCGTTGAGAAGGTAATCAGGATAACCCACATTCTTGACTATCGTGTCCACCTTTTCCTGGGCCACTTTTTCTTGTATCCTCGTGCATCCAGCGGGCTTCATGCAGGGCAGTTCGGAAGGATTCACGGATTAGGCCTATCATTTCGTGGGTCTGTATGTGAGAGAGAGAGTAGTAGTGTGAGGTGGTGAAGTATTGAGAGAGATGAGAGAGAGAGAGAGAGAGAGAGAGAGAGAGTGAGAGAGAGAGAGAGAGAGAGAGAGAGAGAGTAGTGTGAGGTGGTAAAGTATTGAGAGAGAGAGAGAGGTAGAGAGAGAGAGAGAGAGAGAGAGAGAGAGAGAGAGAGAGAGAGTAGTGTGAGGTGGTGAAAGTATTGAGAGAGAGAGAGAGAGAGAGAGAGAGAGAGAGAGAGAGAGAGAGAGAGAGAGAGAGAGAGAGAGTAGTGTGTGGTGGTAAAGTATTGAGAGAGAGAGAGAGAGAGAGAGAGAGAGAGAGTAGTGTGAGGTGGTAAAGTATTGAGAGAGAGAGAGAGAGAGAGAGAGAGAGAGATTAATGTTGTGTAAGTATGTGATGGTAAAGTATTATGAATATATATATTAATAAACAATGGGTATAGATGATTAAAATTATATTATTACCCTTATTTATGCATGGGTTCTTTTTCTCTTTTTCGTATGTATGTATGTATGTATGTATAGCAATAATTCTCTGACACTCAAATACCCCAATCTGATCTTTGCTACATTTAAATAAAGAAATAGAATGCATATGAAGAGGGAATCACACTAGAATATTCACCAATGTTGTTATGTCACGCTAAAAAATTTAATAAGTCCTATAAGGGGGGAAATTTTATGTTGGTAAATGTGGAGCAACTGATTCCTCCAAACTATTCCAAGCAACAACAGAACACCATTATTTTTGTTCATCTGGTCCTCCTGTTTTCTTGGCATACTTTGGAGGGGAATCAAGGCACTCCAATGTAACAAAAGTGAATTACCCTACCACCTTAATTACTCTGTTTCTCCAACCTGTGTTTAGACGAGAGAACGAAGGACGGACGAAAGATGAAAGGAAACATGGGAATATGATACTATGATTGACGAAGGAAAATAAACTGTTAATTAATTATGATAATAGGCTTCTAAGAAAGACAAAAGAAAATTAAATGCTGGTTAATTACTGATGATAATGGGCTTCTGAGATAGACAAAATATAATTAAGTGCTAGGGTTAATTAATGATGATAATGGGCTTCTAGAAAGACAAAAGAAAATTAAGTAAGGTTAATTAATGATAGACAAAATATAATTAAGTTCTAGGGTTAATTAATGATAGTAATGAGCTTCTAAGATCGACGAAGGAAAATAAAGTACCATTGTTTATTAGTCTTTACTCACGTCGTTCTTGCTGGCCTCAGGGAAGTACCTCTTGACAAACATGGCCCCCACCACGTACCCAAGGTTCCCACTCACGTACGTCACGCACGACCTCCACCTAGAGGCACGTATGGGGGAAGCAGCACGGGATGAGAGTGATTGAAGATAGTGGATGTCGAGACGCAAAGGGGTCACATCAACATAGCATGGATGATATGAAGGTGATATGGAAACAATATTTTACTTTTACTCTCTCTCATTTCTCTCTCTCTCTCTCTCATCTCTCTCTCTCTCTCTCTCTCTCTCCACTCTCTCTCTCTCTCTCTCTCTCTCTCTCTCTCTCTCTCTCTCTCTCTCTCACTTATTTTCATTTTCCCTCACAATCTCTCTCTCTCTCTCTCTCTCCTCTCTCACTTATTTTCATCTTCCCTCACAATCTCTCTCTCTCTCTCTCTCTTCTCTCTCTCTCTCTCTCTCTCTCTCTCTCTCTCTCTCTCCTCTCTCTCTCTCTCTCTCTCTCTCTCTCTCTCTCTCTCTCTCTCTCTCTCTCTCTCTCTCTCTCTCTCTCTCTCTCTCTCTCTCTCAATATCCCTCTTTATTTTACTCACTTGCACCCAATCCTTCTCATTCAACACCATCCCTCTTATCAGTACCTCTCTTTTCTCCATTCCGTCGACCCTTACCTTTCCGCGCTGACTCTTGCGACCAAAGAGGACCTTAATATAGTCTTGCTTTTACGTCCGGTGTAGGACTCCCCAAGGTTGCTAATGCGGTTCTTGACAAAACGCCACATCAGGTAGTTGCTTATGGTTCTGGTGGGAAGGAGAGAAGGAGACAGGTTAATTAAGTTCTCATTGGTTTGGTTAGGTTAGGTTGGTTATATTATTGGAGTGGATGTTTGTGTTGTGTTGTGTTGTGTTGTTGTGTTGTGTTCCTACCCTGTGTTCTGCTTTATCACCATCACCCCCCACCATAAACAACAACACCACCACTACTCCTATCACCATCAACACCATCACCAACTGTTATTCGTGTTGTTTTGGGTTGGGTTGTTATGTAATGTTATGGTGTTATGTTCCTACCCTGTGTCTAGCTTTATCACCATCACCCCCCACCATAAACAACAGCAACAACAACAACAACACCAGTCCTACCACCCTCACCACTCCTACCACCCTTACCACTACCACCCTCACCACTCCTACCACCCTCACCACTCCTACCACCCTCACCACCACTCCTACCACCCTCACCACTCCTACCACCCTCACCACCACACCACCACCATCATCCTCACCTGTTATTCGTGTCTTTGAGTAGTGAGACCAATTTCTTGAAGTAGTCGAGACCAAAGACAACCACCTCCTGCCATCTGTGTGTTGTTCCAAGTGATGATCTCCAGGTACGACTCCCAGTCTATCTGTTGCGAGGTCAGGTGAGGTCAGTTTGTTTTAGATTAGGTGGGGTCAGTTTGTTTTAGATTAGGTGAGGTCAGTTGTTTTAGATTAGGTGAGATCAGTTTGTCTTAGATTAGGTAAGGTCAGTTTGTTTTAGATTAGGTGAGGTCAGTTTGTTTTAGATTAGGTGAGGTCACTCTTTGTTTTAGATTAGGTGAGGTCAGTTTTGTTTTAGATTAGGTGAGGTTAGTTTCTCTTAGATTAGGTGAGATCAGGTCAGCTTCTCTTAGATTAGGTGAGGTCAGTTTGTTATAGATTAGGTGAGGTCAATTTGTTTTAGATTAGGTGAGGCCAGCTTCTCTTAGATTAGGTTGAGTGGTTAAGTTGATATGACCTAAAGTGACCTATCATATGAAATTTGGTGTAATTTCAGTGTGACCTGGTATGACCTACTGTCCTACTTTGTCTTGCGACCTGGTAGAATCTGGCCTAACCTATTGTGACCTTTTATTATCAGGCTTGAACAATTTTGACCTGATTTGACCAAAATAACCTGCAATTACCTAATTTGACCAAAAATAACCTACAATGACCTAATTTGACCCAACAAGACCTATTTTAACCTAACATGACAATTGATGACCTGGCGTGACCTGACCTCTGAAACCTCGTCCTGTAGCTCCTGTAAGGTCATGCGGCGGTGGACAGCTGACAGGTTACGACGCTCCTCAGCAGCTGTCAGAATCTGGGGCGGGGGGGGGGTATTATTATTATTATTATTATTTTTATTTTTATTTTTATTTTTTATTATTATTATTATTATTATTATTGTTATTATTATTATTATCATTATTATTATTATTATTATTATTATATTGTTATTATTATTATTATTATTATTATTATTATTATTATTATTATTATTATTATTATTATTACCTATGAATCTTATAAACCAACATTAGAGATCAACAGCTATACTCTGGTTTATCATAATTTGTTTGAGCAGTAGGTACAATGGCCAGCACATATAACAGGTACAGTCAGTGTTGTCAGTCCTCTTTTCCTGTACCAGATATAAGTGCTGTCAACTGTACATCAAAACAAAACCATGGTGATAGTGATGGTGGTAGTACAATTGCCATCAGATGTAAAAAAAAAAAAAAAAAAAATATATATATAATAATAATAAAAAAAAGTCTGTGTTGTCAGTCCTCTTTTCCTGTACCAGTTATAAGTGCTGTCAACTGTACATCATCAAAACAAACCATGGTGATAGTGTTGTTTGTTACTGACCCTGGAAATTTTGCTGTTCAAAGTGGAGTACATCAGTCATATCGAGAAGAGCAGATGAGAGAGGTGCCCCTAACATCTGAGTCACTTGTAACATTAAGTTCATATAGGAGCCTCACGATACAAAGTAGTCCCCGGGGTTGATGAAGTACTCCCGACCAGGTAGACCCAGCTCAGGTTGGTCCAGCTGTGTGTGTGTGTGTAGGAGATGGATGGTGGTAGGTAGATTACATGGTATTATAGGTGGTGGTAGGTACATAAACATGGTATTATATTGGTGGTAGGTAGATAACATGGTATTATAGGTGGAGGGTAGGTAGATAACATGGTATTGTAGGTGATGGTAGATAGATAACATGGTATTATAGGTGGGGTGGTAGATACATAACATGGTATTATATTGGTTGGTAGGTAGATTACATGGTATTATAGGTGGTGGTAGGTACATAACATCAGCATTTATTTATTTATTCCAATCCAACATTTTAACCATCAGCATTTATTTATTTATTCCAATCTAACTTTTTTAACCATCAGCATTTATTTATTCCAATCTAACTATTTTAACCATCAGCATTTATTTATTTATTCCAATCTAACATTTTGTACATCAGCATTTATTAAGTTATTCCAATCTAACTTTTTGTCATTCAGCATTCATTAATTCCAATCTAAACTTTTATCCACCAACGTTTATCAATTCCAATCTAACGTTTTGTCCCTTTTATTCCTTACCTCCCCTCCCTCCCTCACTCACCTGTATGATATGATTGGACGAGTTGGTGATATCAGCAGCCACCCACTCAGACACCAGGATATCATTGTTGTAGTTACGTAGGTGGGCCATCTGTCGCACCCAGTCGTAGCCCGTGTCGTTCCAGTCATCTCCCTGTAACACCGGCCACCCTCCTCCCAGCTCTCTCAGTAGGTCCAGAAGAGGTTGGGCTCCAAGTTCCTCAATTGCATCTTGGGGTTGACATGGGTAGGATTAGATTAGTTGGTGTTCTTGTAGGATGGGTTTGGGGTTTCTTGTAGGATGGGTTTGGGTTCTTGTAGGATGGGTTTGGGGTTTCTTGTAGGATGGGTTTGGGGTTTCTTGTAGGATGGGTTTGGTTTCTTGTAGGATGGGTTTGGGTTCTTGTAGGATGGGGTTGACATGGGTAGGATTAGAAGTGGTGTTATTGGTGGTGTAGGATGGGTTTGGGGTTTTGTAGGATGGGTTTGGTTTCTTGTAGGATGGGGTTGGAGGATTCAGTTGCTCCAGAATTACCAACACAAAACTTCCCCCTTAAGCAAAAAAAATTTATACCTGTGTTCATGCATCCTGTGTAAGAGTGTCTTGACTGCCTTGGTGATGTTGTTGTCTGATGGGGATGGGGTTCTTCTAGCAGGGACCTCAACACATCGTCTAAGTCCTCCTTCAGGCGTTCGAACGTGTTATCCACCGCCTGTAGGAGTGGCAGAAGGAGTAGTAGTAGTAGTAGGAGGAGGAGGAGGAGGAATGGTAGGAGAGGAGAAAGGAAGAGAAGAGGGAGGAGGAAATAGTAGGAATGGTAGAGGAAAAGGAAGAGAAGAGAGGGAGGAGGAGGAGGAGGAATGGTAAAGGAAAAGAAAGAGAAGAGGGAGGAATGGTAGGAATGGTAGAGAAGTAAAAGGTCGAGGAAAAGGAAAAGAAGAGGGAAGAGGGAGGAGGAGGAATGGTAGGAATGGTAGAGAAAGTAGAAGATCGAGGAAAAGGAAGAGAAGAGGGAGGA
>JAWQEG010008312.1:17500-22396 GCA_033782935.1 Petrolisthes cinctipes | reverse complement strand
TATCACTTCTTTAACTATCTTTCTATATCTATCACTTTAACTATTTATCTATCACTTTAGCTATCAATCACAATAAAAAAAAAAGTATTTACATTTCTAATTATCTAACTCTCTAACTACCTGACTGACTGACTAAAAAGGCCACCAACAGCTGAGATATAATACCTGAATAATTAAGACACATAGGTTTGTTCACTTTGCAGAGGTGTTAATTATACTTGTGACTGACTGACTGACTGACTGACTGATTGGAAGGCACTGTCTGTCTGTCTCTCTCTCTCTCTCTCTCTCTCTCTCTCTCTCTCTCTCTCTCGTCTGCTCTCTCTCTCTCTCTCTCTCTCTCTCTCTCTCTCTCTCTCTCTCGAGACAACCACCTTGCCGTCGGTGAGAGAGCTTGTTGTGATCTGTTTGAATTTTGCTAGCTATGCTGGGGACATTTAGTCCAGTTGGGTTACCCGTGCCAGAAAGGTAGCGTTATTAGGATCCTGACTAAGAGTTGTCAAATCTTCATGTTAATATTAAGTTTCACAACTGCTCTTCAACTGTCCTAACAAAAAAAAAAAAAAATAAAAAAAAAAAAAAAAAAAAACCTTCATCACTTTCGATATAAGTTTTTATTGTTAAGGACCTCACCAGCTACCTTATGCCGTGTGAGAAGGAGGCTTTGGAACCTCCTAAAACAACGCCTTTTAACGCTCACAGGTTTCGAAAGGGCTGAGATTGAAGGGATCTCAGGCGTGTGGGGTACGAGTAATGGAGATGCCTCAGGACCCCCGTAGGTATTCTCTTAGATTAATAAGCCTGACCAGCTCCCTGTGACCGTTCTTAGGTGCCTAAAGGCTCGACTGCTCTTTGGTGAGAGAGCTTTCGTGCCTCGCTGGTTGCCAGGCCAGTAAAAGATCTCGGATTAAGTCGTGGACATTTAGTTTTACTATTTGCTTTAAGTTTGGCCGCGGATGGAGGATTAGTAGGGATTAGTAGGACGACGGTTACACTTCAAGCACCCCTGTCGAAAAATCAGAGTCCCATTTACCTAGGACTCTTGTGCTGCTCAGTTGGGAGCTGCGGCACGATTGGGGCCGTCCGACCCAGGGGAGACCTTAGGGTTGGTGTGCTTGGCTCATAAGGTTTCTGTTGGCCGAACGACCGAAAACCTTCTGGAAGTAGGCGGATGAGACTTATGCGAGACCAAATCACACTACCCTTTCTTTTATATTATTGGTCTGAAATTGAATTAGAGCGAGATGACTGGTCCATCAGCAAGAAAATTTACATGTACTACATGCAAGGTGTACCGCTGGTGTGAGGACTTCAGCGGGAGGAGTGCGAGCGACCTAGACTCCTCGAGTGTCTGCGACTTTTGCAAACTCGAGGAGAGGTTGATGAAGCACATCTCACTGCTCACGAAGGAGAACAACTCCCTAAAGGAGGAAGTTCTCCGAATGGACTCGCAGAGGTGTGACTGCCATGTGAGAGACAAGGCAGTCCAAGGAGCTTCTTCACCGGAGAGCTCCACCACGGCGGTAAAGAAGAAGAAGAAGAACAAGAAAAAGAACAAGAAGAAGAAGAACAACAAGAAGAAGAACAGCAACAATGAAGAGGGAGAAGAGACTGCAGAAGGAAAAGAGACTGCAGAAAAGTGTGATGGAAAAGAGGAGCAGAATATGGAGAAGGAAGAAAAACCCAAGAAGACAATTGAGGAGGGATTAGAGGAAAGTGAGGAATCAAATAAGAAGAAAAGAAAATGAAGAAGGAAAAGAAAACGAAGAAGAAGCAACCTGGAGGAAGTGACGAGCCCGGCAGGAATTCAAAACACTCTCGGGTTCCTCACAAGGCATCTCGTGCTCCTACCAAGGAGAGGCCTGTGGATATACACATTGTAGGTGATTCCCAGGCACGAGGGCTGGAACCCCTAATGGCAGATCGCCTTCACACTTCTGTGAAGGTGAATTGTTTGCCAGGTTGTGGCAATGCTGACCTCCGAAAGGAAGCTGAGAGGATCCAAACGTCCAGATCTGCTGTCATTGCACTCATGGTGAGTGGTAATGACATCTACCTGAGAAATGGTAGAGTAGGCATGACCGAAGGAGTCCTCTCGGATGTGATCGGTGCAGTAGATGACTGTGGGTTAAAAACCCGCAGAAGGGTAGTTGTCGGCATGCTCCCAAGGAGAGGCCCTTTAGGGACTGCTCTGTCAAAGAACATTGCAGTAAATCAGCGCCTGGCTGATTTGTGTACTGCCGAGGGGGTGTTCTTTGTGGACCCCTACACCTCACTCTTTGGTAGAGACGACCTCTACCAGAGGGATGGCACACATCTCTCACTAAAGGGGAAAGAAGTGCTTTCCAAATTAATGGAAGACGCCGTCCGACGATGTCTCAGGAGCACTCGACCGAGCGTGGAGGAGAGCCCTCGTCGCTATGCTAGAGTGACCCCAGAGAAGACATTCGCTGAGATCCTGAAGAAGGATATCCCCAGCACTACCAAGACAATGACCAAACCGGGAAACGGAGGAGTATAGGGAGCCCTGCAGTTGGGGGTTCCCTGAAGGTTCTATTGTTCAACGCCAGGTCCATCCGAAACAAGTTTTTGGAACTGCGGGCCCTCGTTGCGACAGAGGAACCCGAGATGGTGGCCATAACGGAGTCATGGTTGAGAACCTCAGACAGAGATCTTGAAGGGGAATTCGTGATTCCAGGCTACCAACTCTTCCACAAAGATAGAGAGGACAGAGGGGGTGGTGGTGTGCTGTTGTATGTAAAGAACTCCATCAAATCGATGACCTGCAACATCACATCGAACCACGAGCTCCTTGGAGTTGACCTAGAAATAGGCACTGCAAAATACAGAACCCTGCTGCTTTATAGACCCCCTGGACAACTCAATGAGATGGACAGGGACCTATACCAGTTGCTGGGTGAACTAGTGGACGGCAGGGTGTGCATCCTTATGGGGGACTTCAACACACATGTTGACTGGGAAACCAGAGAGCCCTCTGCCGAGAACACACCACTCTTGGAGTTTGTAAATGATGAATTCCTCACTCAATGGGTAAGGGAGCCAACAAGAGGTGCTAACATACTCGACTTGGTCCTCACCTCAGAGGATGACATCATTCAAGACCTCTCTGTAAACGAAGAAATAGGTGGAAGCGACCACAAGCTTATAAGATTTTCAGTTAAGGTCCCTAATATGGAGTCCGTGACCCCGGTGCATAGAAAATTAGACATGGGGAGAGCGAACTTTGCAGGTCTTCGTGAAAGTGTTGCTGAAATGGAACTAGAGGAGGGAGAGAGTGCTGATGATCTGTGGAGGTCATTCTTGTTTTCCTTCATGGAACTTCAGTCGCGCTTTATTCCTCTGAAGGGAACAGGTCAGAAGTTCATTCAACCTAAGTGGTTTAATCGGGAAATCCGTAACCTACTAAGGGAGAGGAGAACTGCGTATCGTCGAGCGAAGACATCTGGGGACTTTGACGGTCATAGAAGACTGAATCGAAACGTGAAGTCCAAAATAAGGGCGGCTAAGCGTGCTGAGGAGGTCCGTGTGGCTAGACTCTGCAAAGAGAACCCCAAGGAGTTTTTCAGTTATGTGAATGGCCGTAAACCAATCCGACGCAGGATCGGTCCCTTGGTGAATGAGGATGGAGCATTGATGCACTCTGATGCAGAAAATGCTAACCTCTTAAATGAGTATTTCTCTTCAGTGTTCTCTGAGGAGAGTGGTCCCATTCCCGAACCTTTGGACTCCTTCAGTGAGAAGTTGGAGTCAATGGTCTTCACCCAAGAAGAAATCGAGAGAAAAATAATCGAATTAAAAGCAAACAAGTCCCCCGGTCCGGATGGGTTCTTACCTAGAGTGTTGAAAGAAGTGCATGGTGAAGTATCACGGCACCTGTGCATGGTCTTCAACATGGTAATCCAGACTGGATGCGTTCCTAGAGACTGGCGTGAGGCAGAGGTGACTCCTATCTTCAAGAAGGGAGATGCTAGCCAACCGTCAAACTACAGACCCATCAGTTTAACCTCGATAGTCTGTAAACTCATGGAGAGCATCATGGTGGACAAAATAACAGCACACTTAGAATCAAATTTGCTACTGAGGGGTTCCCAGCATGGGTTCCGGCAGCACCGGTCATGCCTCCACAAATCTGGTGGAATTCTTCCATTTTGTTTTCAGTGAGCATGATCGGGATAAAGCGGTCGATGTTGTCTACTTAGACTTTCAGAAAGCCTTTGATAAGGTACCCCACCGCCGCCTCCTTCGGAAAGTGCGTGCACTGGGCATAGACGGAAATGTGGCAAATTGGATAGAGAACTGGCTAAGTGACAGACGGCAGCGGGTGGTAGTGAATGGACAGGCTTCAGAGTGGGTGCCCGTTACTAGCGGTGTTCCCCAAGGTTCTGTCCTGGGACCACTACTGTTTATCATCTATGTTAATGACGTGGATGGTGACATGGTTGCCAAGATTTCCAAATTCGCCGATGATACTAAGCTTGGTATGAATGTCGCGAAAGAAGGAAATACTACCCGCTTACAAGAAGATCTTAGGAAGATCGGGGAGTGGTCTGACACGTGGCAAATGCCATTTAACGTGAACAAATGCAAAGTTATGCATATAGGCCACAGAAACCCCCGAACAGAGTATAACCTTAAGGGCAATGCTCTCGTAAGCACTGATACTGAGAAAGACTTGGGTGTAACTATCACCAGTGACCTCAAGTTCTCAAAGCAGTGTATTGAGGCTGAGAAGAAAGCCCAAAGGATGTTAGGGTACATAAAGCGACAGTTTGGATACCGGAACAAGGAGATAGTACTTTGTCTGTACAATTCCCTTGTCCGACCGCACCTGGAGTATGCAGTCCAGTTTTGGAGTCCTTTTTACCGAAAGGATAT
>JAWQEG010008312.1:0-15000 GCA_033782935.1 Petrolisthes cinctipes | reverse complement strand
GGGTTAGGGAGGGTAGATTAGCAAGGGTAGGTTAGGGAGGGTGGGTAAAAGAGGGTAGGTTAGCAAGGGTAGGTTAGGGAGGGTGGGTAAAAGAGGGTGGGTAAAAGAGGGTGGGTTAGGGAGGGTAGGTGTATCCTGTCTGCCAAACTCACCACCTCAGGGATGTAAATATAGCCTTAGTTATGAGACAAGGGTGTGGACAGGACGACAAGGAAGAACAAGTGGAAGGGTCATGTATGTACTGTGTGTGTGTGTGTGTGTGTGTGTGTGTGTGTGTGTGTGTGTGTGTGTGTGTGTGTGTGTGTGTGTGTGTGTGTGTGTGTGTGTGTGTGTGTGTGTGTGTGTGTGTGTGTGTGTGTGTGTGTGTGTGTGTGTGTGTGTGTGTGTGTGTGTGTGTGTGTGTGTGTGTGTGTGTGTGTGTGTGTGTGTGTGTGTGTGTGTGTGTGTGTGTGTGTGTGTGTGTGTGTGTGTGTGTGTGTGTGTGTGTGTGTGTGTGTGTGTGTCAATTCTCCATTTATTCTAGCATTTTTTTTTTCATTTATTCTAGCTTCTTTTGTGTGTGTGTGTGTGTGTGTGTGTGTGTGTGTGTGTGTGTGTGTGTGTGTGTGTGTGTGTGTGTGTGTGTGTGTCTGTGTCTGTGTGTGTGTGTGTTTCAGTTTTTCATTTATTCTAGCATTTTGTGTGTGTGTGTGTGTGTGTGTGTGTGTGTGTGTGTGTGTGTGTGTGTGTGTGTGTGTGTGTGTGTGTGTGTCTGTGTCTGTGTGTTTCAGTTTTCCATTTATTCTAGCATTTATTTTGTGTGTGTGTGTCAGTTTTCCATTTATTTAATCTTTTTTGTGTGTGTGTGTGTGTGTGTGTGTGTGTGTTGGCTCTGTCTGGTTCTCTCAATACCCTCCACCTCCTCCCTCTCCCTGCACTAGTCACCTGCCGGACACACACACACACACACACACACACCGACAGAAATATAGTCATGTCAGGTGATATGAGAACCCTCCCTCCCCTTCCCATCCTTCTCCACTACCCCTCTCTCCTTCCTCCTCTTTTCCATCCACATTCATTCCCTTCCTTCCCTCACATTCGTATTACATTCTCCCCTTTCTCCTCCTCCTTATTTTCTTTTCTTATGTCAACAATCCCTTATTTCTCTCATCCACACTATACTCTTCCTCCCATCCACACTGTCCTCCCTCATCCACACTACTCTTTCTCCCATCTACACTGCCCTCCCTCCTCTACACTACACTACACTTGATAGTATGTGTGAGGTATGAGAATTTATGTATGGCAGTAGGTGAAACATATATATTATCTATTTATTTATTTATTTATTTTTATTACTATTATTATTATTTATTTTTTATTTTATTTTTTTATTTATTTATTTTTTTTTTTTGTCTGTGACCCTAACAGACTGAAAATCCCAGCTTGGAAACACGACCCAATGAATTACCCAAAGTACCAGACGAGATGGACGAGGCTTTACACACAAACATCATTCACGGCAAGAGTTACTCGGAGAATTTATGGGGTCGGGTGACTGTATATGAGCCAACCATAACTCGACCGTGCATCCATCCACTACAACGACCGGAGCCTCAAAGGGTAAGTTTAGTCAGTCTCACCTCTTTGGGTCTGACCTATATGTAACGTTAGACTATGTTATTAATGTTAATGAATCTTTGTTCGTGTATATATAAAAGAATGGAGGCTTCTGATTCCACCTAACCATGCCACGAAACAAGCAAGCTCCTTCCTTATAGATGGTGTTTCGTGGCAGTATTTGAAGGACTCGTTTATCTTCAACTTTCTGACTACATCACAGGGTCCCTTAAGGGGGTAATTCGCTTTTGGTACATTGGAGTGCCTTGATTCCTCCAAAGTATGCTAGGAAACAGGACCAGGAGAGCAAAAATAATGGTGTTCTGTTGCTTGGAATAGTTTGGAGGATTCAGTTGCTCCAAATTTACCAACACAGAATTTCCTCCTTAAGCTAAATTTGAGGTTAGCCGATATTCTCTTGACGATAAAGTAGATGGGTAATGAATCTTGCAAGAGAAAACCGTAATATATAAGACTTCTAACCTCAGTCAAAGTTCACTAATAGAGGAAAACTATTACATGTTGACCTAAATCATTCCCTTAAGGGGGTGCGGAAGTAGGGGACAGGCTTGGGGGGGGGACTGAGGGGGGGGGGGGGTGCGGGAATAGGGGGGACAGGCTTTGGGGAGGGAAACTGGGGGGGTGCGGGAATAGGGGGACAGGCTTGGGGTGGGTAGAAAGCCTGTCCCCTATTCCCGCACCCCCCTAACCCCCCCCACCCAAGCCTGTCCCCCTACTCCGGCACCCCTCAAAACCCCCCCGAGCCCCCCAAAAAACCCCTACACCCCCCACCCCAAGCCTGCCCCCCTATTCCCGCACCCCCTTAATGTGTATAACTGTCCATAACTGTATTAAGGGGGTGCGGGAGTAGGGGACAGGCTTAGGGGGGGAGTTTGGGGGGTGCGGGAATAGAGGGACAGGCTTGGGGTGGGTAGAAAGCCTGTCCCCTATTCCCGCACCCCCCTAACCCCCCCCCCCCAAGCCTGTCCCCCTACTCCCGCACCCCCCAAGTCTGTCCCCTAAACCCCCACAATAGATTGCCTCCTTCATTAATTAAACACAGAACAATTTAGCCTCATGAAAAAGTTGATCCTGTCGTCCTCACCTTTCCTGAAACTGCTCTGACATGACCCAGGCCAACTTGGGTCAAACTCACCTGATTTTTTTTTTTTTTTTTTTTTTTTTTCTGTCTCTCTTTCTTTATTCCCTTGTTAGGAGTATTTAATTAGGTCTTGTGTTTCATGGCATGGTTTGGAGGAATTAATAATGATCCCTCCAAGTCACCAACATACATAAGATTGCCTACCCCATTTAAGATCTCGGCTCAAGTTGCAGAAAATTGTGATTGCAACATTTTTCTTCCTGGCAAAAATTTCGAATATTTTTTTTTTTTTTTTTTTTATTAGGAAGAGGAGACGTGTTGTAATGATATGTTTTTGAGCCCTTCAATTATTGCCAGGAAACACCACCTATATGGAAGGAGCTTGTTTCATGGCATAGTCAGGAGGAATCAGAAGCCTCCAATTTCCAAACACGATCACACTACCATAATATTTATTCATTTTTTATTTATTTATATACCGGGTATTTATTTATTTATTTATTTATTTATTTATTTATTTATTTATTTATTTATTTGTTTATTTACTTACTTACTTATGTATTTGTTTATTTATTTATTTATTTATTTACTTATTCATTTATTTACTTATATACTTATTTATTTATTTATGTGTTTATTTATTTATTTATTTTGCAAACGTCAACCATATTCTCACAATCTTCCTTCTTCCCACCAAGGTGTCTGTCCTCGACCCAGGCGTCTGTTTGGTTGACAAAACTATGTAAACAATATTGACTTCCTTACGTTTACCCCTCCACTCCACGGGCTGGTGTTGGGGTGCATAATAAACACTCACTCAGTCAGTCAGTCAGGGTCTCAGTCACTCAGTCAGTCAGTCAGTCAGTCAGTTAGTTAGTCAGTCAATCAGGGTCTCAGTCACTCAGTCAGTCAGTCAGGGTCTCAGTCACTCAGTCAGTTAGTCAGTCATTCAGGGTCTCAGTCACTCAGTTAGTTAGTCAGTCAATCAGGGTCTCAGTCACTCAGTCAGTCAGTCAGTCAGGGTCTCAGTCACTCAGTCAGTCAGTCAGTTAGTAAGTCAGTCAGTCAGTCAGTCAGTTAGTCAGTCAATCACTCAGTCAGTCAGTCAGTCAGCTGCAGGTGGTGGTGGTGACAGACAGATAGACAGACAGACCAACTCAATCAAGGAATGCTAAGTGAGCTTGTCTTTCCTCTTCTGTCTTGTGTTCCCTCCCCGTTTTACTCAGCAGGGAATAATTAATTTCTAAACTGAGAATAGTCCATCTTTAACTTATTATCATTCCCTGGTGTTTGTTTGCCTGTTGTCCCTCTTCTCTATACTATTCTCTATACATATATACGTATTCCTACATGGTCTTTCTGGCCTATATAGAACATGCATGTGTCTTCCCTCTTCCCCATTTACATACTCTCCTTTTTCAACTTGTGCTAAAATATTGATACATACATCCACTTCAGATCACGTCACTCACATGCACCTTATTTCAAGTCTCCCATCCATCCATCCATCCATCCATCCATCCAACATCCATCCATCCATCCATCCATCCATCCATCCATCCATCCTTCCATCCAACCAACATCCATCCATCCATCCATCCATCCATCCATCCATCCATCCATCCATCCATCCATCCATCCATCCAACATCCATCCATCCATCCATCCATCCATCCATCCATCCATCCTTCCATCCAACCAACATCCATCCATCCATCCATCCATCCATCCATCCATCCATCACATACATACATACATACATACAATACATACATACAATACATCCATCCATCCATCCATCCATCCATCCATCCATCCATCCATCCATCCATCCATCCATCCATCCATCCATCCATTCATTCAGGCTCAAGGAACTCCACAAGAAATATTTGGAAATATTGTGGTATTACCTGGAGGCATCGTTATGAGGTATTACTGCCCAGAACAACACTGAGTACCAAGATCTTTTTACGAGGCCCTGTCCCAATAGTCTGTTTATTTCTGTGTCTGTGTGTTCCCGTCCGTTCTTGTGTGTGTGTGTGTGTGTGTGTGTGTGTGGTTGTGTGTGTTTGTGTGTGTGTGTGTGTGTGTGTGTGTGTGTGTGTGTGTGTGTGTGTGTGTGTGTGTGTGTGTGGTTGTGTGTATTCCCGTCCGTTCTTGTGTGTGTGTGTGTGTGTGTGTGTAGGATATGTGGGAGTATAGATGGAGGGATGGATGGTGGGTGAGTGTGTGTGTGTAAGAGGAAAGCAAAGAGAAGAAAATCATTTAATACCTCACTCATCTTGCCTTTATCCCTTCGCTCCCTTCCCAACCCTCATCCTCTCCAACTTAAATCCTCCCTCCCTAAAATCCCTCTCCAACTCTCCAACTCTCCCTGCCTCCCTCCCTAAAATCCCTCTCCAACCCTCCATTCCTCCCTCCCTCTCCAACCTTCCAACTCTTTCTCCCTCCCTAAAATCCCTCTCCAACTCTCCTTCCATTCCTCCCTCCCTCTCCAACTTAAATCCTCCCTCCCTATCTCCCTCTCCAACTCTCCCTCCCTCACTCCCTCTCTCTCCTAATCCTCACTCTCTAAATCCATCCCTCCATCCCTCCCTCCCTCCACAACTCCATCCCACCTTCCTTCCACTGATGAAATATTCCTCTTTGATGCTTCTCTTCTCTTCTCCAACATTTTTTCCCCCACATACCCGTCACCCCCTGCCTGCCTGCCTGCCTGCCTGCCTGAATCCGGGAGCTCCTTCCAATATTTGCAATTTCACGCGTGCAGAGTTCAACCCGTCATTTCTGTAGCGCCGTGGATCGAGAGTAAAAGCATATAACTTCTCCTCTCCTCTCTCTTCTCTTCCTATTCTCTGGACTATATCTGACTGACTGCAGGCCTTAGTAACCTCTTGGCTTGGCTGGCCTCGGTATTATTGTTGTTGATAATAGTAGCCGATCTGAGTGAGTTTTGTGGCTCAGATTGACTTGAACATGAGCGGTGTGTGTGTGTAGGGATTGATACGGGATACTTTAATCGTTCCTGTGAGGTGCCCGGGATGCATAATTATAAGATAACCCTTATAGAAAATACATATATATGGATACGGATTGAGATAACCCCTTTTCCTGAAGACCAATTTTGTTAATATAATTATAAATGTAAATATCTTTTTATTATTTTTATGAGGGAGGCTTCAGATGAATTTGGCATCAAGATTAAATTTCTTTCCCCGTTTCCAATATAACTAGACTTAAATAGATGGGTTAAGGGGAGATTTTCTTGTTGGTAAATTGGAAGGCAACTGAATCCACAAAACTATGCCACGAAACACACGACCTTGATGTTATTAATACGGGATCTGTTTCGTTGGACACTTTTTGGAGGAATCCGAGACCTTCCAATTCACTAACAAAATATTATAATCCCCTTAAGGTTTCCCAATGGTGTAATGTATGTGTGTAGGAGGAATTATAGATGTATTTTTGTTTTCGGTGCTTGAGGGAGCGATGCCCCCCTCATTCCCCTACATGTGTGGTTGGTAAAAAAAGGGGAAAAAAAAAAAAAAAAAATGGAAAAAAAAAATAATAATAATAATAATAATAATGATAATGATAATAATAATAATTATGATAATAATAATAATAATAATAATAATAATAATAATAATAATAATAATAATAATAATAATAATAATAATAATAATAATAATAATAATAATAATAATAATAATAATAATAATAATAATAATAATGTATATATACTCATTGTCATATAAACCAGGAATAAATAGCATGTGGCTGTTGATTTAATTAGGACCTACATTTTTACGGCTTCGTCCTTCCTCCCCTCCCAAATGACAACAAAGCGAGTCTGGTGTGGTGTGGTGTGGTGTGGAGTGGTGTGGTGTGGTCTGGTCTAGTCTGGTCTAGTCTGGTGTGGTGTGCTGTGTTGTGGTGTGGTCTGGTGTGGTGTGGTCTAGTCTGGTGTGGTGTGGTGTGGTCTAGTCTGGTGTGATGTGGTGTGGTGTGGTGTGGTGTGGTCTGGTGTGGTCTGGTGTGGTGTGGTGTGGTGTGTTGTGGTGTGGTGTGGTGTGGTCTGGTGTGGTGTGGTGTGGTGTGGTCTAGTCTAGTCTGGTGTGGTGTGGTGTGGTGTGGTGTAGTCTGGTCTGATATGGTGTGGTGTGGTGTGGTGTGGTGTGGTGTAGTCTAGTCTGATATGGTGTAGCCTGGTGTGGTCTGGTGTGGTCTGTCATGGGTACACCTGTATTCTTGTGTTGTGTACCGTAATGAGGCTCGTGGTGAGGCCTTCAAATTTTTTCTTTTAATTACTTATTTTTAAGCTGGTGAAAATATACTGAGTCTCTCATTCCCTTCCACCTCATCATCATCATCATCATCATCCTCTTCATTCTCTCATCCTCCTCTTCATTCTCTCCTCCTCCTCTTCATTCTCCTCCTCCTCCTCTCCCTCTTCATTCTCCTCCTCCTCTTCTTCATTCCCCTCTTCCACCTCTTCATTCTCCTCCTCCTCTCCCTCTTTATTCTCTCCTCCTCCTCATTCTCCTCTTTCACCTCTTCATTCTCTCATCCTCCTCTTCATTCTCTCACCCTCCTCCTCTTCATTCTCTCATCCTCCTCTTCATTCTCTCATCCTCCTCTTCATTCTCATCCTCCTCCTCTCCCTCTTCATTCTCCTCCTTTTCCTCTTTATTTTCCTCCTCCTCACCTTCATTTTCCTCCTCCTTCTCTTTATTCTCCTCCTCTCCCTCTTCATTCTCCTTATCCTCCTTTACTTCCTCTTTCTCCTCCTCTTCCTCATTCTCCTCCTCCTCTTCCACCTCTCCTCCTCCTCTTCCACCTCTTCATTCTCCTCCTCCTCCTCCTCTTCATTCTCCTTCTCCTCCTCTCCCTCTTCATTCTCTCATCCTCCTCTTTATTCTCCTCCTCCTCCTCATCTTCATTCTCATCTTCTTAGTGCTACCATTCTTCGTTCTCTTATGGTATGGTCGGCTATTTATCTTTCTATATGTAGAGTCACCGTGAAAAGAAATCCAACATCAGGTGAATGAATATCGAGTCAATTAAATAAACCTTATAAACAAATATTACAGACACCAACAGTTATTTTTAGTTTGGAATCATTCAATATTCGAGGATTTTTTTTTTTTTTCATTCGGTGGTGTTGTAAGAGTTTTGGGTGTGACTGTACGTGTTGTGTCTTTTTATTTACAAGAAGATTATTACACGAGCAACATACTAGTGAAGTTGTACCTAATTTGGCATAAGAGCATAGATAGAATAGTGTGGTGTGTTGTGGGTTGGACTGGTTGGTTAAGAGGAGCGATGAGTTGATAGCATTTTAATTCTAAGGGAAAGACGAATGAAAAGTAGGTTGGGCGAACACGAGAGAGAGAGAGAAAGGAGATAAGGGAGGAGGAGGAGAATTGTGAGAGAGAGAGAGAGGAGAGAGAAAGGAGATAAGAGTGGAGTAGAAAAAGGGAGAAAGAAGCGAGGTTGAAGGGGAAGAAATGTGTCGAGAACAAGGAATGAAAATAATTATGTGTAGATGAAAATCCCCAGGTAAAAAGATAAATACAATAACAATTACCAATAAATAAATATGCAGATAGAATTAAGAATAAACTGTAAAAATAATGTAACATGAACGAATGATAAGATATTAAATAGATCAGTAAATATTAACAACAAATGTAGAAGATATGGATATGAACATCAGATGAACTTTTTTTGGTATAAACTGCATCATATAATTATTTTTTTTCTCTCCTTGTCTATGCACTGCCAACCCTCTATTTCATATTTGTCCTTGTCCTCTCCAGCCTATTGTCATTCTCCTTCCATTTCCATGCTCAAAAGAACTGAGAAATAAATAACAGCAAGGAGAGGGGAGACGAGGGGAAGGAAGGAAGGAAGGAAGGAAGGGAAGTTGATGCATAGAGAGGAAGAATATCTAGTGAAGAGGAACTCCATAAAGGGGTAGAGTACAAAGTGAGAGAAAAAGAAAAGATATAGGAGTTGTCATAAAAGATGAAGATGTACTGTATATGGAAGGAGAGACAGTGAAAAGGCAAGGGGACATACAGAAACGAGAAACATGATGATGATGGAGAGAGAAGGAAAAGGTGACGAAGAGGAAGACAGAGGAGAAACATGTTGATGGTAAAGAGAGAAGAAGGAGATGGTGAGGAAAAGGAAGACAGAGAGGAGAAACGTGATGATGATAGAGAGAAGGAGAAGGTGAGGAAGATGAACAGAGAGGAGAAACATAATGATGATGGAGAGAGAAGGAGAAGGTGAGGAAGAGGAAGACAAAGAGGAGAAACATGACAATGGTGGAGAGAGAAGGAGAAGGTGAGGAAAAGGAACGCAGAGAGGAGAAACATGATGATGGTAAAGAGAGAAGAAGGAGATAGTAAGAAAGAGGAATGAACATAATATTATATACATGTACATACAGTTCCAAGCAGATCTTCATTGGCTTGGAACTGTTAGACACAATTAGTAGGTCCTAAAATAATACTTATCAACAAGAAATTCTCCCCTTAAAGAACCCCTGTATGCTTATGGGTCTCTTGTTGTCCTCCCCTCTGACCTTAAAAATAAAATTGGCATTCTTGTTTGCACTGTGTATTGGTAAACGTTGTTGTGTTTGTCTTTCATTTGGTTCTTTTCTCCTTCCTGCTGCTGGCAATTCTGATTTCATTCCATCTGGGTTGTAAATATGATTGTGAATTTGCTCTAGTTTGGACTCTTCACCTATATATGGCTTCCTTGAATTAATCGCATCTCTCTTTAATAAATGAAATAGGGAATTCTTAAGGACCGTGTACAGACCGTGTGTGAGAATTGGAGGCTTCTGATTCCTCCTGACTATGCCACGAAACAAGCTCCATCCATATAGGTGTGTGTGTTTCGTGGCAATATTTGAAGGACTCATTTACCTCCAATTTATTTTCTGACTACATCACAGGGACCCTTAATGGAGATATAAATGCCTTAATTTGTTTATTCATATATTTATTCATGTTTTTATTATCGTTGAGAAAATGCCCAGATTGCTTTTTAATACTATTGGTTTGGTTACACTTAGCATATATTTCATTGTTTATAAAGTTGCAGTGTTTAGTTGTACAAAGGTTTGGTGTAGTTTGTCTTGGGATGCATTACACTGATCGCAAAAAAAAAAAATAATAATAAAATAAAAAACAAGAAATTCAATGAGGAACCCGATACAGTTTTGCCATATAAAAAAAAATGGAGTATAGAAAAACGAAGAACAATATTAATAAAGGAAAGAGGATAAAAAGAATAAGAGGAAGAGGAAGAGAAGGAGAAAGAAAAAAAGAATAAAGAAAGGAGATGAGAAAACGAATAAACGAAGGATACCCAGAGAAACCCAAGCGAGAGAGACGAAAGCAAGGACAAATAAAGAGGAGGAGAGAATGAGAAAGAAAAAGAAAGAATAAAAGAAAGGAGATGAGAAAATGAATAAACGAAGGATACCCAGAGAAACCCAAGCGATAGAGACGAAAGCAAGGGACAAATTCTGAAGGAAATGAAGGGTGTTTATAAACGCCACGATTGGAAAACTTTTAACCAGGGAACGTGAGTGAAGAAGAAGTGGCTATGAGTGGTACAATCAAACTCTCTCCCCATAAAAAAAAAAAAAGGCCTCTTGCAACACTTTCCAATCAAACTGTGGCTATTGATTGGTTTGCTGTAATGAAGAAAAATCGGTTCGTGTTTTTCACTCTAATGTATTATTGGTCTTTGTACTTGGGTGAGATATAGATACGACAACAACAACAACAACAACAACAACAGAACAACAACAGCAGCAGCAACAACAATAACATCAACTGCATCACCATTATCATCATCAACAACAACAACAACAACAATAATAATAACAACATCTGAAAGGCCAAACAAGTCGGTATCGGCGCAGCAAAAAAAAAAAAAATGGAATGAATTGAAAAAGAGAAAATTAGAGGAAGGAGAAAGTTAGCGAGGGGTGAATAGGGGTGGAGAGAGAGAGAGAGAGAGAGAGAGAGAGATGAGAGAGAGAGAGAGAGAGAGAGAGAGAGAGAGAGAGAGAGAGGAGAGAGAGAGAGAGAGAGAGAGAAGAGAGAGAGGGTGGAAGAGAGAGCTGGAGGGGGAAGAAGGAAGAGAAAGAGAAATAAACAAAAGTGGAAGATAAGGACTGAGATACATACGTAGGAGGAAGTGAAGGAGGAGGAGGAGGAGGAAAGAATAAGAGGAGTAGGAGGCGAAAAAAAATAAGAGAGGAGGAGATAGGAACGTATGTACAAGGAAAAAGAGAATGAAGAGCCGAAGAACAGGAAGAGAAAGAAGAGAAAAGGGAACGAAGGAGAACTGGACAAAAAAAAAGAGAGAGAAAGATTGAAGAAAAAGAAGACGACAAGAAAGACGAAGACGAATATGTAATACCCTTTAAACCCTGAGAAACGACCCTTTAACCTTGAGATACGACCCTTTGAGAATATATATTACCCTTTAAACCCTGAGACACAACCCTTTAAGAATATATATCACCCTTTAAACCTTGAGACACAACCCTTTAAAAATATATATTACCCTTTAAACCTTGAGACACAACCCTTTAAAAATATGTACCAGGGTATCATGAATCACCCTTAAACCTTGAGACACAACCCTTTAAAAATATGTATCACCCTTTAAACCCTGAGACACTACCCTTTAAGAATATGTACAAGGGTATAATGTATTACCCTTAAACCTTGAGATACGACCCTTTAAGAATATGTATCATGTATCACCACTTAAACCCTAAGACACAACCCTTTAAGAATATGTACCAGGGTATCATGTATCACCCTTAAACCTTGAGACCCGACCATTCAAGAAACAAAACCAAAAACCATAATGGGAAAGGTTGAAGGGGCATCGCCGTCACCACCACCACAACAACAACACAATATTTTGCATTGGGAGAGGCCCGAAATAAAACTTGACTGGCGCGATATTGGACGTGAAGAGCCGATATTGGTTGGTATCTGGAACTGGAGGAGTGAGGTGAGGTGAGGTGAGGTCACGCGCACCACCAAACGACCCGACGCGACCTGACATGACCTGACACGACACGATCTGACACAACGCGACCCGACCTAACACGACACGATCTAAGAAGACCTGACACGACCTAACGCGACACCCGACCCAACTCGAAACGATGTGACACGAGAAGACACAACAACAACAACAACAACAACAACAACAACACAACAACAACTACGACTACACTCAGACACAAAAATTCGTAATAATATTTAGACTGATTCATAAATAAGTATACTCAGACATATTCATAGCAACTATACTCAGACACATTCATAGCAGTACTCAGACACTCTCAGAAAAAACACAAGGGAGGCAGGTTATAAGATCTGATAGGTGTAGAACGAGGCAGGGAGACAGGGTGTAGAACGAGAGGCAGGGAGGCAGGGTGTGAGATAGTGTGGAACAAGACTGACAGGGTGTGGAAGGAGGCAGAAGCATGTAATACAGGGGTGTGGACAAGGCTGGCAGGGTGTAAGGCAGGGTGTGGACAAGGCTGGTAGGGTGTAAGGTAGGGTGTAGGACGAGGTACGGAGGCAGGGTGTATGACGAGGTAGGGAGGCAGGGTGTGTGTAAGGTAGGGAAGGTTGGCTAAATGTGTAAGGTGTGAGTCTGGTATAATGAAGGATGGCAAGAGTTATGTGTATCAATTACTCTAACACCACGCCTGCCTCGCCTACACACACACACACACAACACACACACACCACACTCACTTTCTCTCAGCCAGACCACTCACACCACTCTGCACACACACACACACACACACACTTTCTCTCAGCCAGACCACCTCATACCACTCTGCACACACACACACACACACACACACACACACACACACACACACACACACACACACACACACACACACACACACACACACACACCTTTCTCTCAGCCAGACCACTCACACACACACACACTTACACACTCACTTTCTCTCAGCCAGACCACTCACACCACTCTACACACACACACACACACATGATGGCCCCTCTCGGCTTTCTCTCTCTCATTCATTCTCAAATTTCCTCAGCACTGTCCACCACAATAATTCATTCGTCCCTTTCTGTCACTGTCTTGTCTTTTCATCCTCTCTTCTACTCTCTTCACACCTGTCGTTCATTCTCTCACTGCTCTCTTCACTTTCTCTTGTTTATTCTCTCATTCTCCTCTCTTCACTCCTCTCGTTCATTCTCTCACTGCTCTCTTCACTCCTCTCGTTCATTCTCTCTCTCTCTCTCGTCTCCTCTCTTCACTCCCTCTCGTTCATCATCTCTCTCCTCCCTACACTCCTCTCGTTTATTCCTTTCTTCACTCCTCTCTTTCATTCTCTCTCTCATCTCTTCACTCCTCTCGTTCATTCTCTCTCTCTCTCTCTCTCCTCTCTTCACTCCTCTCGTTCATCCTCTCTGCTCTCCTCACCTTCCTTCTTCTCTTCTCACCTTACTCTCTTTAATTACTCATTTTCTCTCTCGCCTCTCTCTCGTCTCTCCCCTCGCCTCATTTTTTTTCTGTTTCTAGTTTTGTTTCTCCTTTTCCTTTTGTCTCTCCTTTTCCTTTTGTCTGTCTGAATTGCCCACCATTTTATCTGTCTGTCTACCCATATGAAAAGGGAAGGATGTGTTTCTGTCCATCTTTCCCCTTTCTTCCCCTGTAGCTTCTGTTCTGTGTGTGTGTGTGTGTCGTGTGTGTGTGTGTGTGTGTGTGTGTGTGATGCCATAAGCTTCGCCCTACATTGTCTAGCACACACACACACACACACACACACACCACACACACACATAAAACTACCCAGTCACTCCTTTAGTACCTTGTCTGGCCTGGGCTAATGTGAGGAAGGAGGGGAGATAAAAACTCTATCATCACCACACACACACACACACACACACACACACACACACACACACACACACACACACACACACACACACACACACACACACACACACATGACTGCAGAAGTCGTATATAGTGATAAACATTAAGGACCCTGTGAACGTGTATGAAAATTGGAGGCTTCTGATTCCTCCTGACCATGCCACCGAAATATATAGCTCCTTCCATATAGGTGTAGGTGTGTGTGTTTCGTGGCAATATTTGAAGCACACATTTATTCCAACTTTCTGACTACATCACAGGGTCCATTAAACAAAAATCCAAAAATAGAAATAGAGGATGGAAAGAGAGGGATAAATGTGTGAGAGAAGACAAAGAGAATCAAAAATAACTCGAGGATGAAAGAGGCAGAGGAAAAGAAAGAGGACGTGAACCCCAAAGACATTCAAAGAGACAGACAGACAGACAGACAGACAGAAAGGCATAAACTCTCTAAACTTAGTGACAGACAGTGACAAACATTGAGACGAATAATAGGTGCAGAGAGAGAGAGAGAGAGAGAGAGAGAGAGAGAGAGAGAGAGAGAGAGAGAGAGAGAGAGGAGAGAGAGAGAGAGAGAGAGAGGAGAGAGAGAGAAGAGAGAGAAAGAGAGAAAGAGGAGAAAGAGAGAAAGAGAGAGAGAGAGAGAGAGAGAGAGAGAGAGAGAGAGAGAGAGAGAGAGAGAGAGAGAGAGAGAGAGAGGTGAATTATCCATCTTGCTTAAGCCTAACACCATCTCCTTCACCACCACCACCACATTTTTATAATATACAGAACCATCAATCAAACTCAATAGATTCTTTTTTTATTATTTTTTAGTATTATTTATTTTACCTCGAGTACGGCCATAATCAAATAACCACCGACACTTTCCTTCCATCGTGCAAAATAAATCAGTATCATATCAAAATATAATCATACGACACCTTACATCAACTCAACCCCCTCAATTATTACTTATGAGGTGCTGCAAAATCATACACGTGTTGCTCTTTATTACCAAGATATTTTTTTACTACGATGGAAGGAAAGTGTCGGTGGATATTTGATTGTGGCTGTACATACATGGTTTAATAATTAACTACTATAGTCTACCTTCCACGCAACATAAAATCGATACAAACTCTTTTCATCAGTGGTGCGTCCTGTGCTAATGTGCCAAGATAACCAATACTGAGAGCCAATAGTTTTTAGAGGTCCTGCCGAGACGCTTATTAATGAAGTTATGATCGACTTGCATTGGGGGGGAGTCTCGGTGGGGTTGGGTTGATTCAGGCAGTAATTTGAAGACTGGTGATCTATTTAGTGTGTCT
>JAWQEG010008311.1:0-50652 GCA_033782935.1 Petrolisthes cinctipes | reverse complement strand
AGAGCTAGAAAATGAGATGTGAGAGAGTGAGAGAGGAGGAATGAAGAGAGTGAGAGCTACAAAATGAGATGTGAGAGAGGAGGAATGAAGAGAGTGAGAGCTAGAGAAGGAATAAAGAGAGTGAGAGCTAGAGAAGGAATAAGAGAGTGAGAGCTAGAGAATGAGATGTGAGAGAGGGGAATAAAGAGAGTGAGAATAAAGAGAGTGAGAGTTAGAGAATGAGATGTGAGAGGGGAGGAATAAAGAGAGTGAGAGCTAGAGAATCAGAAGTGAGAGGAGCAATGAAGAGTGAGAACTAGAGAATGAGATGTGAGAGAGGAGGAATGAAGAGAATGAGATGTGAGAGAGGAGGAATAAAGAGAGTGAGAGCTAGAGAATCAGAGTGAGATGAGGAATGAAGAGTGAGAACTAGAGAATAAGATGTGAGAGAGGAGGAATGAAGAGAATGAGATGTGAGAGAAGAGGAATGAAGAGAGTGAGAGCTGGAGAATGAGATGTGAGAGAGGAGGAATGAAGAGAATGAGATGTGAGAGAGGAGGAATAAAGAGAGTGAGAGCTAGAGAATCAGATGTGAGAGGAGAAATAAAGAGAGTGAGCGAAGCCAAGACAATAACAAGAACGAAGTGTCAGTCACGAGTTATTATGACACCAAATCACACTCGATATAGACCAGTTACAAAGAGAGAGAGAGAGAGAGAGAGAGAGAGAGAGAGAGAGATATTCACGCCACTTGAGCACCCCGGGACATGGCGTGTAGTGGCATGGCGTGGTGGGCGTGGCAGTAAGTGACAGTGAGCATACTAGATGAGCCGGACGCCTCATAGCAGACCCACTCAACTCTCAAAACTTTACGGAATGTAAGTATAGAGTTTAGGTCAAAAGATATGGGCCAAGAGTACACACACCACACACACACACACACACACACACACTCACTCTCTCTCTCTCTCTCTCTCTCTCTCTCTCTCTCTCTCTCTCTCTCTCTCTCTCTCCTTTTTCTTATTCCTCACTCAATTTCTTTTATTTTCCTCCCATCCACCCTCTAGTTTCTCTCTCTCTCTCTCTCTCTCTCTCTCTCCTCTCTCTCTCTCTCTCTCTCTCTCTCTCTCTCTAAAGCCGTGTTCGTTGCCACCAGAGATCCATAAACACATGAATTGCTTGTGAAAGATTTGCTTTACTTTTTACAATGAAAGCAGATGAGGGGTCCTTTAATTTTACTGCACCACACGCCAAGCAATTAGGCACACTAACTTATAATTATGGTTGGCAGCGGACATGACTTTAGAATCTGATTGTAGGTACCAGATCGGCAGTGATGGTTATGGTAGTGGTGGTAGTGGTGGTGGTGGTGGACAGGGAATGAGGAGAGGAGAAAGAACATGTGTGTGTGCTTTAGTGGTACTGGTGGTGGTGGTGGTGAGGACTGAAGGAGAATAGGTACAGTCACAATCAAATAACCACCGACACTTTCCTTCCATCGTAGTAAATATCTTGGTAATAAAGAACAACACGTGTATGATTTTGCACCACCTCATAAAATTAATTGAGGGAGTTGAGTTGACATAAGGTTTTGTTGCATGATTATATTTTGATATGATGCTGATTGATTTGCACGATGGAAAGAAAGTATCGGGGTTATTTGATTGTGGCTATACCAATGAGAGAGAGAGAGAGAGAGAGGAGAGAGAGAGAGAGAGACGAGAGAGAGAGGAGAGAGAGAGAGAGAGGGGGGGGGATGCTGTGGTGATGGCTAGAATTTATGAAGAGATATTGTCATTCTGAAGTGGTGAGGAGAAAGAGGGATTACTGTCTAGTAGTGATGGTGGTGGTGATGGTCGTGGACTGACTGTGGTGATGCGTATGTGATGACTATTGTAATTGCCTCTTTGGTAGTAACATCAGTAATTATTGAAAAAAAAAAAAAAAAAAACTTTATCTCATTTCTACTTTAATATCTACACACGTTTATTTTTCGTATATAGTGTATGTTGATAATTGCATAGGTATGGTACTATAGGAGTGGAAAAAGAAATATAAATAATGGTTGTAATAAGATGTAGTTATAGCACAGAATAAATAATAGTACAGCCGTAGTAGTAGTAGTAGTATTAGTAATAGCGACTTTATCAGCAACAGTGAGCTAAGAAATAGTAACAAATGAATTAAATAGCAGAGATGACCTAGTAAACTCGATGCTCGTCCTCTACTAGTTGCCAAATATAAATACATAGCCAACACACACACACACACACACACCTGCAGCTCTACACGGCAGTCACACCAACAGCGCCAGGGAAACACCGGACAGGAATAAAACTGATTGATAAAGGAAATAAAATAATGTGTTTGTCTAATGGACTTGAAAAAAATCGTATCTATAAAAAGGCATGGTGAGATACAGAACATAACAATGGTAAGTTACAGTAGTTCATATAAATATATACTTTACAATTATGTTACCACTCCTCAAATAGCATTACGAAAGGTCTATATATGTAAGTCATCACATAACAAAATGATACGAATAACTTTGACTGATAATACGTCGATACATATGCAAGAGAAAACATGCATCGTTAAAAAAAAACGAAGATTATTGAGGCCAACAGTGGTGCAAGAGAGAGAGAGGAGAGAGAGAGAGAGAGAGAGAGAGAGAGAGAGAGAGAGAGAGAGAGAGAGAGAGAGAGAGAGAGAGAGAGAGAGAGAGAGAGAGAGAGAGAGAGAGAGAGAGAGAGAGAGAGAGAGAGAGAGCGTGTACAATACCATTTGGACACAGATGACGTAATACAGTGACTGGAACTTTCTATGTGTTGTGGTAAGCCATTACTTGTAAACATCCAGTTAACTTGTCAGACCACCATCATAACACGTGGTTATTGTCTGGTCCTTCACACAGACATACGGCGTAACAGACATATGGCGTAACAGACATATGTGTAGCAGTGTACACAAACATACAGGTGTCGTGTTTGTGTACACTGTATAATTATGTGGAGCATCAGGCAGGTTAGATCGTTTGTACACAAGCTCATAATAAGTATCGATACACTTTCTGCACCACGATTGAAGCTATTGAAAACTCCCTTCCTCACATTGGTATCCTTGCGTTCATACCGATTTGATTTTTTTTTTTTTTTTTAGTATGTACAAGGATTTATAATGTCTTCATACCGATATGATTTTTTTTTTTTTTTTTTAGTATGTACAAGGATTTATGTCTATCTGTATGCATATAATGTTAACAGTGGCAGATATTGCTTTTATCGTGTACACAAGGTAAAAAGACAATCGGTGCAAATCTCGTGTGAAACTTTCAGACAATAAATACTGAAAAATCGTTTGTATATTCCAGGGGCATCATGAGTGTGCCCAGAACCATCACATCATTCAGGCTCATAATATTTTTTGCTTGTCTACAATGAAATAACCACCGGCCACTTTCCTTCCATCGTGTAAATATATCAGTATCATACAACACCTTACGTCACATCAACCCCATCAATTATTATTATGAGGCGCTGCAAAATCATACCATGTTATTCTTTTATTACCAAGATATTTACTAAGATGGAAGGAAAGTGTTGGTGGATATTTTATTGTGGCTGTACAAGGAATTATGTTTGACCGACGATAGTTTTTATTAGTATGTGTACAAAGAATTATTATGTCTAACTGAACACATACCGGCTCAGCAGTTCCAGTGATAGTGTGTTTTGAGTGTGTGTATAAGGAAATATTATATCCAACCGTATCGATGCCAGGTCAGGAGTGCCAAGCCAAGGGAGGAGTCATGCAGGCTGGCTGGGTGGCACACTGTGCAACATAAGCAGCGCCCTGAAATAGCAGAGGCGGGAAATGCAATGCAACACACACCTGGGCGGCAAAGTTAGGTGAGTTCAGTGCATGGAGTGCTATGATTGCATGTATGTTGCACGGTGGTATGGGTGTGCAATAATCCCGGAGGACACACAAATTTAGGTGTAATTACCGTACTTATGTTGCAAGTGGCTGATGATGATTGAAGAGTTATAAGGTAAGTGATGTTTCCGTATGATACTTAAGGGAGTAGAGTACAGTGTTGTTGAACCTGGAGCAACAGACTCCGACAAACAATTAGGAGCAATAGGCCTTCATTATGTTTATCAATGTTTTTGTATTTCCTGGCATACATTGTGGGAATAAAGGCCCCCTAATGTATTAAATGTATATCATCCCCTAAACTGGCACGTGGTCAGTGAATACAACGCTGATGATTCCTTTAAATTACATACAAAAGGGCATCTAAGGCCACCTAAGGCCACAAAAGGATACTTCAGGCCATAAAAGGGCACTGAGGAGCCTGAGGTCTAGTCAGCTTAGAGGACCTTTCAATTCGCAGACATGGTAAGTGCTTGAAGGTGTGTGTGATCTCTCGCTTAAGGGGGGGTAGTAAAACCTTGATAAATCCGGAGCAATTGAATCCTCCAAACCATTACAGGCAACAGACAACCTTTTATATTGGTTCATCTACATGGTCCTGTTTCTTGGCACACTTTGGAGGAATCAAGGGGACTCTAAAATAATAAAATAAGATAAGTATATACGGTCCCATCCCATGAAGAGCCAAGCGTCCTTATATACCCATTGACCACTGGCGCCCTCTCAAGATTGTCTTATTATTACCTCCCAAATATATACGACCAACCAACGATGGAGTGAGTGTCTGGGATCGGGTTTATGGTATTCCAAGTCACTGCTCAATATGTATGACTTAGGGCCGTATGCAAGGAGATTCATGGTGTATACGATGGTCTCGGGGTTTATGGTATTCCAAGTCGCTACTCAATCTGTAAGACTTAGAGCCGTATGCAAGATGATTCATGGTGTATACGATGGCATGGTACCTG
The DNA here is from genome assembly GCA_033782935.1 of Petrolisthes cinctipes. Taxonomy (NCBI): domain Eukaryota; kingdom Metazoa; phylum Arthropoda; class Malacostraca; order Decapoda; family Porcellanidae; genus Petrolisthes; species Petrolisthes cinctipes. The sequence goes on along the minus strand of JAWQEG010008311.1, from coordinate 45,766 downwards.
TAAGACGGCTCTACTGTTTTTCTATATAGCCATCGTACCGGTACCACGCCATCGTAAAACACCACAGATGTTCTTGCATACGGCCCTCACTACTAAGAACTTTCTTAAACGTGGTAGTATAGTGTTGGTAAATCTAGAGCAGCTGATTCCACCAAACTATTCCAAGCAACAGGCCACCATTAGTTATGTTCGTCTGGCTCTGTTTCCTGACATACTTTGGTGGAATCAAGGCACTCCAATGTGCTAAACGTGTATTACATAATTATCTCCTTAACAGAATAGGGTAATACTTTTGGTACAATGGAGCGCCCTAATTCCTCCTGAGTATGCCAGGAAATTGGACCATGCAAACAAAAATAATGATGTCCTGTTGCTTGGAATGGTTTGGGAGTATCAGTTGCTCCAGATTTACCACCAACTCAGTACTACTCCCTTAACCCTTAATGACTTTCACCTTCAGGCTTGACCATGAATACCTTATGTCCCTGATAACAAGAACAAACCTCTAACGTTTTAAACATACTCGCAACTAGGCTAACCAAAAATAAAAAAACAAACAAATAAATATAATAATAATAATAATAATAATAATACCATAAGCCTCTATTAACCAGAACACCCTCTAACGTTTTAATATAGTCGCAACTAGGCTAACCATAAATAAATAAACAAATATATAAATAAAAAGGATAATAATAATAATTTTAATAAAGAGCTCTTCCGCATGTTCATATAAACCACTCTGAAGCCTATAGCGGACGTTTACAAACAGCGACCCGTGTGTGTGTGTGTGTGTGATGCATTTAACAGTGTATCCTTTTATCGAGCGCTGCCGGACACACACACACACACACACACACACACACACACACAGACACAGACACACACACACACACACACACACACATTCTCTCTCACTCTCTCTGAATAGCTGTGTCCTGAATTTTTGTTTAAAGTTTGTATGAGACTGTAAAGACCAAAACTGGACTAAAACACTCCCCTGAACGGAAATATATATATATATATACACTTTTTATACAGTATAGTCATCCGTGGGGGAAATGACAAAGTAAAAGCCGTGTAGTTTGCCTCCATTAAATCCTACGGGAAACAAACATACAAATACCAGACAGAGTCAACTACCATCCAACTCGTAACATGTGCCTGTGTATCTGTAATGCACGAGTATTTATGTATGTATATAAGTATGTATGTATAATCATTACACATCTATACTATACTTACATGCTACACTACCCACTGACTTCTATTCACAATCTGGGCATAATCCTCAGTCTTGTCCGTGCTTGGGGCTGTGACGTCAATACTGACGTCACTGTTCGAGTGACGAACGGAGAGGTATCCGGCCAAACGGACTATAAAACCGGGCATTATAATCATATCCCAACTTCACCTAGCATCTACATCATCACCGTCTTCTTTTTCTTCTTCTTTGTTTTCATCTTCATCTTGTTCGTCTTCATCATCTTCTCTACTGACCGTCGCGTCAACACACTTGGCACACACCCTACCTCATTGTCTCTCTTCCGGACAAAGCGGTGCCTTTTACACCTCACAGCGGATGGCGGTTCTAACACCTCCGCGGATAGTGGATCTGCCTCACAACAGAAGCTATTTAACCCATAGCTGGGACTATTTAACCCATAGCTGGGACTATTTAACCCATTGCTGAGGGGAGTAACTATCCATAGGGAAGTTCCAATACTTATTATTTTATGATCATCGTGTCTGATTTGAATGTGATGATATATAAGCATTGCAAAAAATTATGATGATTTGCGAATTGTTGTGCCACTGATTGAACCACAACAACAAAACACAATAAACATACTGAAACTGAAAAAAAAAAATATATATATATAATATAATGAAAGCGAAACAATATAACGAAACTGGAAGAAATAAAGTGAAACAATATAACGAAACTGGAAGAAATAAAGTGAAACAATGAGAAAAATAATAAAATGAAACAATGAAAAAAAATATGAAACTAAAAAAAATAAAAATGAAACAAACGGGAAAAATGTAAATATCACGAGACCTATTATACTATCTTACCAACAAAATAATTACATAACACACGAGCCATGACGTCAATCCCGGGTCATGTTATTCACCATCACAATAACAATTACCACCAAAAATCATGTTCATAATAATAATGACTGAAAAACTCGCCCCTATGAAGTCAAATTTATCCCTGCGAGTGCAGAGCGTAACAAGGCAATTAACTATCCTATATTATACGGTTTGAGCAATATGTCCAGCTAATAATAATATAGGCTATAATATTATATAAATTTTGTTATATTATATTCATCCATTATCTATAATATTTATATACAGAGGCTACACAAACTAAATCCAGGTCCCCCCCCCCGCCCCATTCATCCCCCCCCCGGCCCCCTCCACCCCTGCCCCACCCTCACGGTACTTTCATAAAAACGTAATACACCGTACGTTATTAAATCCCATATTTTCCGCGCAGCTAGACGCATATAATGAACTTTCTTTCATCGTAGTTTTACCAATTTACGAACATTTTTACAAAGCAACGCCCTATGCTAGAAAAGACTAATTATACTAATGTTGATTTTTTTCTCCCCCCCTCCCCCCCCCCCTCCCTCCCTCGCACACAACTGACCAAAATAATAGACACACAACACACGTCAACTCCGGCAATGTGAGGTTTTTGTTGAATGGTGAGGTGAATACGTATTTATGCCATTTATTATTAAAGGGATAGTATACTTTGTCATTTTGAGCAACTTGATTCCTACTCCAAAGTATGCCAGGAAACAGCACTATAGTAGATTAACAAAGATAGTAGTAGTAGTAGTAGTTATTGTTGTAGTAGTAGTAGTAGTAGTAGTAGTAGTAGTAGTAGTTGTTGTAGTAGTTGTTGTTGTAGTAGTAGTAGAAGTAGTAGTAGTAGTAGTAGTAGTAGTAGTAGTAGTAGTAGTAGTAGTAGTAGTAGTAGTATGATAATGGTAGTGGTCTGCTCTTGCGTGGAATAGTTTTTGAGGAATAATTTACTTTAGATTTACCAACACTTCCCCCTTTTATGCACACATAAAGCAAACTAATGCATCCACTATTACCAGGCAGAACAAGAGTGATGAGAACTGTCCTGCAATAGAAACAACACATGTACAGTGCCCTTACCAACCCAACCACACCAGCAGAGGGAATGAATATACAGGTGGGCAGCAGATGGTGGTGATAAAATCTTTCTATGGTCATATTTTTTGTATGGGGATTGTGTTAAGGGATCTTTTGTTGTCTCTAGCAGGGTCTTGTCTCCAGGTTCACCGACATCCCTCATTGTTCTACCATTAGGGGTCAAAAAGATAGTATTCTAACAAAATTTTCATGGAAGAGTTCACTGCTTCTGTTACGTGATCATAAGTTGTCTCAAGCCTATGTTTAACAACAATAATAATAATAATAATAATAATAATTTGTCTTTACCTGTCCCTCTCTTCCTTCCAGTTTGCTGTCTCTCCTCTCTATCACCTTCTCCCTCATCCTACCGAGTCTTGCAGGCCTAGGGCAGTCTTTATTCCTCTCCAAATCATTTATCTGACCGACCTTCCACTTGTTATCCCACAACCATTACTAACACCAACTATCTCCCTTTCCATTTTTCTCTTCCCTCTAACTCTGTTCCTCTTCCCACCCTTCCGTCCCCTTCCATCCCTTATCTCCCTCACCCATCTACTGAAAAGGTCACTGTATTCCAATGACTTTTACCAGCTCTTATCAAAACATGGGAAATGGGAGTATTTCTGGCCTGTTTCCTGGCAGGTTTGAGGGATCAGTAGGCCTTCAATACCTCCATAATACGCATTGAAAGGACTCCGGTACCCCCAGCTAATGATAATGATGATAATAGAATAGGTCACCTCATAATAATAATAATGGCTTACAACATGTAACAAACCCCTTCATTAAATCACTACAATACACAAAACACAATGAACCAAGAGCCGATTGATTACTCCTGAAAATAACAATAAGCATCGTTTGTTATCCCAGAGTATGATAATAATTGACAACAGATAGTATTGTTCGTGTAATTATCAACAATGGACAGTTTATTTCTGTACAAGTGATGCTTATAAGAGTTGGCTAATACCAGTTCTGTTAGCTGGTGCATCTTCAACAAAACGTTCTGACAACAACACATTTATGAACCGTACTTTGGATGTTCATATTTGTTTAAGGGGACAGTATACTTTTGATAGACTGGACTACCTTGATTCCTCCAAACTATGTCAGGAAACAGGAACAGATTAAGAAAAATAATGGTGGTCTGTTGCTTCGAATAGTTTGGATGAATCAGTTACCCCAGCTTTACCAACACTGTACCAACACCTTAATCCTTTTTTTTATTTCTCTCTCTCGTAATTTCTGCAAAACGTTTAGGAATCGCGTATCAAGTCGTCTCCAGCCATAAGGGGAGATTATACTTTTGGTACTAATATTAGAGCACCTTGATTCCTCCAAAGTGTGCCGGGAAACAGGATGGTCCAGATTAACAATAATGGTGGCCTGTTACTTGGAATCATAGTTTGGAGGAATCAGTTGTTCCAGATTTACCACCAACACTATACTATCAGAGACAAAAGTCGTGTCGCTGTCTTCTCCGATGATTTGATATAACTCGTGAAGCTTAATGAAAACCCCACCACAGTAATGTTTGTGCCCTGTTTAGTTAGACCTGTACCATATATTTTCACCAATATTCACGACACGAGTTTTGTCTTTGATAGTACTTCCTCCTTATTAATGTCAGTGTCGGCCCTCTGAAGATCAAATCCAGAAACATAACTGGGGAAGGAAAGGAGCAAAGGACGTGTCACCAACAACCCTTTATAATCGGACATATACAATTGGCCTATATAGTATCAAAGAAGGGTGCTAGTCCTATACTAACTCCCTCTGTTGCTGTTTACGGGTCCTTTGTATATAATTATAAGCTATTCGTGTGTGTATTTCTGTGTATATTCCTTTGTAATATATTCAGTTTTATATCCCTGTGTGAATTCTTTTTTATATCCCTGTGTATATGTACTCCTTTTGTGTACGTTGTCTCCTAAACCTCCCATGATTTGTTCACCCAATTCTTCTCTTTTGTAATTTATTCACATCTCGTGGTCACGTATATCTTGACCTAATATTTTTACCTTCAACTTGAGTCACAGGGATTTGCACAGTTGAGGAGACGGTCAAATACACAGATTCCTTTACATATAAAATTCATGAACTTTACACTTTTCAGATTCTTAACAAACAGCTTGTCTAGTGTATTGTACTTAAGGGGAGATTCTTTTGTTGGTAAATTTGGAGGCCACTGATTCCTCCAAACTATACCAGGAAACAGACAACTTCAGTGGTATTAACAGGGGATCTGTTTCGTGGCATAGTTAACTAACTAACAAAAGAATCTCAGACCCCTCATTCCACATATATATACATAAAATTACTTGTATGTGCCCCTCCCCCCCAATAAACAAACTGAAAACTAAATAAGCCTAACAGTATCGTATGTATATAAATAGCCTATAATCGGGCACTGGGGGGAGTAGTGTATAGGAGGGAGGGGTGTTCATGTGAGGGGGTTAAGGGTGTTAAGGTGAGGGGGGTTAGGGTGTTCTGGTGAGGGGGTTAAGGGTGTTAAGGTGAGGGGGGTTAGGGTGTTCTGGTGAGGGGGTAAGGTGGGTTAAGGTGAGGGGGGTTAGGGTGTTCTGGTGAGGGGGGAAGGTGTGTTCTGGTGGGGGGGGGGGTATTCATGTGAAGGTGAGTGTTAGGACAGTAAGGATGGAAGGAGATAGATGTGACAATGGGAATGGAAGGCTGGAGTAATGATAGTGTGTGTGTGTGTGTGAGTGTGTGTGTGTGTGTGTGTGTGTGTGTGTGTGTGTGTGTGTGTGTGTGTGTGTGTGTGTGCTTCGTAACCATGTAGAGCGTTCATTAATAACTGTAATCTGTATAATGCTGCTCCCTAGATTCTCGTCACTATCCACAACGAAATTCATTTATATATACGATACAAACTGAACACTATTTTATGCATCAGAAGGTATGTACAGTAAGGTATACAAAAGCGTTATCAAACATGTGTAATTGCTTAAGGGGGATATTTTGTGTTGGTAAATATGGAGCAACTGAATCCTCCAAACTATTCCAAGTAACAGAACACCATTATTTTTGCTTTTCTGGTTCTGTTTCCTGGCATACTTTGGAGGAATCAAGGTACTCCAATGTAACAAAAGTGAATTACCCCCTTAATATGATAACAGTTAGTCAACATTGAATTTGCGCGTAAGACTAATTGGTTATTAGTTTAACATATACCGGTATCTATTTATGTATTTATTTATTTATTAATCTCTTGTCGACTGTACATGCAGAGGTCATCAAACTACATCAAGATTAGGTCATCATACGTGGGTGAGGGGGTGACATGAAAACTCTACCTCCCTTATCAACGAAAAACAACAAAAATATCTAATGAGAGAGAGAGAGAGAGAGAGAGAGAGAGAGAGAGAGAGAGAGAGAGAGAGAGAGAGAGAGAGAGAGAGAGAGAGAGAGAGAGAGAGAGAGAGAGAGAGAGAGAGAGAGAGAGAGAGAGAGAGAGAGAGAGAGAGAGAGAGAGAGAGAGAGAGTGTGTGTGTGTGTGTGTGTGTGTGTGTGTTTTATGAACAATTTAGTGGAAAATAATTTTTAGTGCGGCGAATGAAATAAATAAATACATCGAATGAAATATTGATAGAAAAATATAGGCAAGTCTATGTTATACTGTAGGTAAGGGTAAAAATCATACGTGGTCGATCGTATGAAAAATATTGATTGAGATATACAATAGGTAGGTTATTATTACACTGTATTTAAGGATAGGGACAGTATGTATGTATGTATCCCTTTGTAGGGTTGAGTAGTAAACCAATATGTGAATATGAAAATAGACATGGATTTGGGATTAAGCCGCAAGGGTCGAGAATTAATCTGACCTTACTGAGAGCAATTCCAAACCAGTGCCGTATCAAAACATTTCTCTCTCTCTCTCTCTCTCTCTCTCTCTCTCTCTCTCTCTCTCTCTCTCTCTCTCCACATGCATGAATTTATACCAGAAATGAGCCAAAATGGAGGAGCTTTAAAACCAAACCAAAAGAGAAAATGATAGCCAGTGCAATAAAACCAAAACACATTCATCTCGGTTTTAACTCCCGTATATATAGCGTAGCCCTTCCTGGTTTAATTTACAGCAGCAGCGTCGTTATCTCAGTATATCCTCCACTATCACTGCCATTTGCATTCCCAACGCTAAACCATCGCTATACCTTCATTGCGACCCCCCATCCAAATCCCCTCTCCCCCTCCCTCCACCCTCATAGAAACACTAGCCTAGTCTACCTCTATCTATCAATCCAACCTCCCCTCCCCTCCCCTCCCCTCACTACACCAATATCTCCATACATTGTCCCATTACTATGCGCTACTGTCCACCCCAACACCACCTTCACTCCCCTTCACCATTATGATTCACTCCACTTCCATCACCACCTCCATCAAACATTCCTCTCCAACACCACCTCCACCAAACATCCCCCTCCAACACCACCTCCACCAAACACTCCCCTCCACCAATCATTCCTCTCCAACACCACCTCCACCAAACATCCCCCTCCAACATTATCTCCACCAAACTTTCCCCTCCAACACTATATCCACCCAACCCCCTCACCAATATCACCACTTACACTATTCCCCCACCACTGTTGATCCCCCCTCCCCGACCCCTAATACCATCCATCACCAACCACCGCTTCCCCTACAACATCCTCCCCTTTCCATTCCTCTCCTCATCATCCGGCTCACACCACCCCACCTCAATCTATGGCCCCGTAATCCAACACATCCAACTAGACACCTACCTCCCCCTCTCCTCAACTCACCCGGAACCACTATACCTACCCCCCACTTCCTCTCCTCCCCCCATCCACCACTACTTCCTCCCCTCCCCCCATCCACCACTACTTCCTCCCCCCCCCCCCATCCACCACCACTACCACTTCCTCCCCCCCCCCCTTCCACCAACAAGCCCCACCTCCCCCTCTTCTCCACTCACCCGGAATTACTATACTTACACCCAACACCAACACCCCACCCCCACCATCTCTTCAAACCACCCCACTATCACCACCATCCCTTCCCCCATCACCCCATCACAACCATCTCTTCCCAGAACCCCACCACCACCATCATCTCTTTCCCCACCACTGTCATCATCCGGGCCCCAAACATTCACGTACCCGGAACAACCACCCCTCTCTAGTCTCTACCCCCTCGCACCTCGTTTGATATGATACGAAAACGTGTTGGGAATTAAAACTGTGAAGGCGTGAAATCTGTGCGACCGTCGATATCCCCATGACGCGCTGCCTGGCTATAGAGAATATATATGTATATACTGACCCCCTACCCTTCATGAACCCTTCCCCTGTCCCTTACCCCTTTTCCTTTTTCCCTGTCTATTATCCATTACCCTTTCACCCTTCCCCTGCCACCTATATCCTTCCCCTGTCACTCTTCCCCTGCCACCTATATCCTTCCCCTGTCACTCTTCCCCTCATCCTTTCACCCTTCCCCTCCTCCTTTCACCCTACCCCTGCCCCCCTCCTCCTTTCCCCTTTCCCTGCGCCCCATCCCCCCTGCCCTTTCACCCCTTATAGCTGCATGCATGTATGTACAGGCGATAAATATGAAACAGTGAAATTCAGACGACACTGAAACAACACACACTGACTCGGGCACTGTGCTATAGTTTGGTACAGTATTTTCAAAGTGCTACGTCACTCGGCATATACAGTAAAAAATAATGAAAATAAAAATAAAAATAATAACAATAATAATAATAATAAAAATAATAATATGGTAATAATAAAAATAATAATATGGTAATAATAAAAATAATAATAATATATATATATACATACACAAAGTCCACCGTCAGCATATATAAACAATTATACGGTGCAACGCAAGCATGTACAATAAATTACAAAGTGCCACGTCAGCATATATAAAAAATAAAAAATTGCAACATCATCATGGTGGAAAAACAAATCGAAATCATGTTACCGAAGTGGATTGGGAGGGGAGAGAATGTGTTTACAATCGTTATCAAAAGTCCTCTCGTGTTTCCTCTCTGTGGCTGATCTCTGACAGGAATAAAGGCATGTATTGGTAAATCTGAAGCAACTGATTCCTCCAAACTATTCCAAACAACAGTACACCATTATTTTTGTCAATCTAGTCCTGGTTCCTGGCGTACTTTGGAGGAATCAAGGTGCTCTAATGAACCAAAAGTATCCTATATGTACTTAAAATACAAGACCTTCCCTCATCACAGCCTCTTTGGTCATCGTCTTCCTTCCTGCTGAGGTTGGTGGAACGAAACTCATCTAAAGTAGCTACAAGTCTGCCGGCTTCACTAACACAAAACTGGCTAGGAACGTCGCCCCCGAATCTAAAGTAGACCTATAAAAAATTAAAAACATACTAGTGTGACCATCCAGCTAAAGATGATAGTATGATCATAATCTTGTAACCTGAGGCTGTGTTAAACTCAACTGAGGTAACACAACATAAGAAGGCCTATATAAGCAACTTTTCTTATGTTTCAATAATGACAACAGCAACTTGAGTAGGCTTACGAGTGGTAATAAATTATTGTCCAGAGACGCAACTATATAATATATAGTTGCATCACTGGACAATCATAATATTATTACCTATGAATTTCATAACTTTGGTCGCCTCCATAACGTAATGAGGTATGATTCCACATGTAAGTCAATTTGTCTGACGTCATACTCTTTACATTTCACAACTTAATATGCAAGCTTGGAAACGCGTCCCTGCCCTTGCATACAAATATACACTGTATTATAAATAAACTTATACTCTACACAGGCATGCATAGGTGTACGCTCTTTGGTATTGGAAAAAATATGTATACTAAGTTAACAGCCACTGCACGGATAACCAATGAAAAAATGTTGTTTTCTTTTGTAGCCTACTCAAGTAAAGAAGAGGAAACAGTTGTATATATGTAGTGAGTGGCGTGGGTCAGTGATGTGAATGAAACAAGTCAGTGATAGGACACGGAACAGTGAAATGAAAGAGACGAGAGTAAATGTGATGAGGTGAGAGAATTGGAGGTGATACGAGTTGGGACAGTGAGGTGGAGCAAGTAGCCTAGTGGTGTGGAGAGGTGGCCAGGTGAATTGGCATGCAAGTCAGATTGTCAGGTACAGCCAGCCAAGTTGAGCCAACAATTACATGAGAGATGCGAGAAAACCGGATCAAGTGGGATAGTGTTGATAGTATGTAGAGAGTTAGGGTGAGGTGATTTGAGGCCAGGTTGGGTAGCCTATACTGTGAGGTTAAGCTGTGTGTGTTCTCCTGTTTATTGATTCAGACTGAGGTTTGGTTTAAAGTGCCCAAGCTTAGTTAATGATTGATAATGCATATACCTAGGTTATATAGTCTGTCCTTACTTCACCACAAAGACTCTCACCTCACAAAATGTCAACTGTTCCATAAACCTTAGCATTACTAATCTTAATCAGGTGTTTCTCATCTCATGCTCTGAGTTAGGCTAATATATCTCTGTTCGTTTTTTAGACAACCTCATGTGTCTGTGACGACTGGCAGCAGCGAAAACTTCTTTCATCCCTCCGTGTTTCTCAGAGTTCAGTGTGACATCAAAGGCTTGTGGCGGTGAGAGAGTCGCCGCTTCCTAACTTTCAATTCCTCGGACTTGGATTTCCTTAAGTACACAAGTGTGAATCCTTTGCCAGAAGCACAGACTTATCTCTCAAACTGTTTTACCTTCACCTAATCTTGGAATTTAATTGTTAACATGCAATATATTAATTCCCTTTGCTCTGTGCAGGTCCTTTGGAATGTTTTTTATATTTTATATATATATATATCAAAGAGAGTGGACTCATTTCCTTACTAGTAAAATTATATAAGGAAACAGCACAATTTTTGTTGTATTTTTGTCTGGAAGTATTTCACACATACAATTTTACAGTACAGTATTTCAGGTATATTATGAAATGCTATATTAAATATTTCCTCCCCAACCCTCACAATTCCCTCCCCCTTTATATTAATACAAATGCAATATTCAAATTTGGGAATGCTACCGTATGCAAATCTTCCGTTCAGCTATATTTCCAAAACAAACACGCGGTCCATTAAAAAGGAAATTATACGGAGAGCAAAGAACAGAATCTAATAAAATGGAACGTGAAATTGCCTCGCAGCGATGTAAATAACACTAATAATGGCTTCCTAATTTTCGGATAATAATTTGAAACGAGTGGGGGAGAATTTCAGTTGGGAGAAAAATTAAACGAAAACTGGACGAAAAAAAATAGAAATGAGAAGGGGAACCACGATTAATGAGAGGGAGACAAAGATATGAGCAGATATACACGTACAGGAGAGAGAGAGAGAGAGAGAGAGAGAGAGAGAGAGAGAGAGAGAGAGAGAGAGAGAGCTGATATTAGGCTACACACAGAGTCGTAGCACATAGCTTACTCCTTGATTAGGGTGTAAGGGGAAGTCTGGTCAAGGATTATGTGCCGCGACTGTACAGCAGAAGCAGGAGAGAGACAGGTGAAGGAGGGACAGGAAAGGTTGGGCAAGGTGAAGGAGGGACAGGAAAGGTTGGGCAAGGTGAAAGAGGGACAGGAAAGGTTGGGCAAGGTGAAGGAGGGACAGGAAAGGTTGGGCAAGGTGAAGGAGGGACAGGAAAGGTTGGGCAAGGTGAAGGAGGGACAGGAAAGGTTGGGCAAGGTGAAGGAGGGACAGGAAAGGTTGGGCAAGGTGAAGGAGGGACGGGAAAGGTTGGGCAAGGTGAAGGAGGGACAGGAAAGGTTGGGCAAAGTGAAGGAGGGACAGGAAAGGTTGGGCAAGGTGAAGGACGGGAAAGGTGATCCAGGGAAGTGAAACAGCGAGATTGACCGGTGAAAGGGACAGAGATATATATAAACAGGTGGTTGAGACAAGTAGGGCAGAGAGAGATAGAATAATTTAGATACAGAGATAACACAATCCTTAGTAGCTACAAGTCGGAGGAGAATAGACTTGTCATGCTATTGATAAAAACCCATTAGTCTAAGCATCACGATAAAAAAAAGAGTAGCAGAAACGAAGACTCTTTCCCTTCCCTCAGCATAACACACACACACACACACATACTGGTATCTAGAAGGTGCTACAATGAAACACACACACACCTGTATCAAGATATACATGAGGGTGAGAGTGGAGAAGCAGCTAGGCTACACACACACACGCAAGAATCAAGAATCGTGGAGATGCTGTAACAATGAATAAGAGACAACTATATCGTGTTGTGGAGGTGACAGACACGACAGGGGATGGCATGTAGAAGCTGAATACATTTGTCACCAACTCCACCTGTTCGTTTTTTTATACAAAGCCCTTGTGGTAGCCTGTGTCAACACTCATTCTTTATTTCTCCTTCATGTTATATCCCTTTGCCTCCCCCCTTCCCCCCCCCCCTCTCTCTCTCTCTCTCTCTCTCTCTCCTTTAAGTTTGTCCCAGTTTGTCAAGAAAAAATTGGTTCTGCAAAAGAAGGCAGTGTTCAACACAGGTTCTCCCCTACTCACACTAGCACATCACTTTATTGTCTTAAATGCAGGTAGTGTGAATGACCAATATTGTACAAGTAGTACTTATTAACATTTGGCTACAGAAAAGTTTTAAAGTTGAATTATGAACCAGAATAAGAAAACAGAAATAAATTTAAACTCGCTTAGGCGCCATTTGCTCGGCCCTGCGGCGTGCACTAGTTGAAAAAATATCGAATTTTCACCTTTTTTTTTTCGTCAGAACTCTTTCAAAAGTATTTTATTACAACCCCCTAAGCATATGTATTAGGCCTATACACAAAATATTTCGTGTTGATATCTCAAAGGACCTAGGAGTGGTTACGGACTGACGGACGGACGGACAAGTCACTTTGTGATATTATAAAATTATACATGTATAGATGTTCGAAGCTGACTGGAGGAGTTAACGAACTTAGGGAGAGTGCACAAAGAACCGAAGTTGTGCCTGGGAATATTGTTTTAATTCAAAATGTCCTTAATTAGGCTACTATAGAACCTGCCCATGTAATATCCAAGACTAGTTTTTGCATTAGTACGGTTCATCTAGTCATTTTCAGTCATTTTGGTTCACAATTTTACATTCCCTGGTGATATCTGGCAACACCACCATCCTAGCTGACCGTGAAGTGAGCCTCGTCTCTTCCTATTGTTTAACGCAGGAATCCTCAGTACTCTTGACGTCAATTTGTGTATATTAACTGATTATCTGGCTCTCCATGTTTTCAAGTTACGGATTGCAACCAATAGAGAATGTGTTTAATTTTACGGTAAACTTTGTAAGCTCCACCACGTTACTTCAAAGATATACCCAAAGATATAATAAACTCAGTGAACATAACGGTATTTTAACCTGACAGACTGCAAGTGAAGGTTTTACTTCCGACTGTTAATGCAGCTTTTGCCTTATAACCGCCACAGTTTATTTATTATTTAGAAGATTCTCACTTCACTCATCGTGGTCTATTGTGTGTTAAGTGTGTTATTTGGTTTTAATGATAATAGTCGCTCCTAAGAAGACAAATAAATCCTCAAACAATAATATCCGTCGAGAAATCTGAATATTGTTTACATTACTGGCACCCTTAGTATCCACAACAGAGAGAGAGAGAGAGAGAGAGAGAGAGAGAGAGAGAGAGAGAGAGAGAGAGAGAGAGAGAGAGAACTTCCGTCACTACCAACCAGTCACAGCTACCATCCATGACCTTGATGTAGCCAAGCCCTCCCTCCCTCATCACACACAGCACCCTCATTCCCTCCCTCCCTCCTTCCACGCAACACCTTCATTCCCTCCCTCCCTCCATACAGCACCCTCATTCCTTCCCTCTTTCCCTCCACACTACATCCTCATCCTTCCCTCTTTTCTTCCACACTACATCCTCATCCTTCCCTCTTTCCCTCCATACTACACCTTCATTCCCTCCCTCCCTCAACGTAACACACTCATCCCTCTCTCAAAACAGATAATTTCCATCCTCGTCCCATCCTTCTTTTCTCCCTATTTTAGATCAGTGGTTCCCAAACAGGGGGGCCATATAGCAAAATGTAGGGGGCCAGAAATAAGGAAAAATACACATTACCATTGCTCAACAAAAGAAAAATAACAAAAAATGTGCATCAATATAATGACAGGTATTGCCAGTGTTTTTCTATTTAGACCTAATGACGGGTTATGTAATGTAGTGACGGGATCATGTATGTAAAGTGGGTGACGACCAGAAAAAGTTAGGGAATCATTGTTTTAGATTATTCACTCCTCAACCACTTCCTTCATTTGCCCTCTTCCCTCTTCCCAGCTCCTTCCTCCCTCCCTCCCTCTTCCCAGCTCCTTCCTCCCTCCCCTCTTCCCAGCTCCTTCCTTCCTTCCCAGATGTATCAGAACCCCGCTATGAAAAACTTCCTTTTAAAATTCTTGCTATCTGCCTCATCTTTGCACCTCAGGAATCAAGTTTGGAGAAAAGAAAAAAATAAACTTTGCGTATCTGTAAACTGAGAAGAAACAAGGAGGGAGGCGAGTAAGAAGTGGCCAGAGAGAGGCAGGGTAATGGAGGGACAGGGAGGGAAGGGATATTATGGCGTATGAGATGGGGGGGAAGGAGAAGGGAGGCACGAGAAAGGGGCGTAAGTTGTAAGGAAGGACAGGTGGCCAGGTAAGAAAGGGAGATGGGTAAGGTTGGATAGGATAGGGAGAAGGGGTAGGGATTAGATAGGGATACGGGGGATGGATAGGATAGGGAGACGGGGGAGGGATAGGTATGGCATAGGGAGGAGGAGGAGGAGGGAAGGGTGAAGTGAATGAAGGTGAATTCTAAGATGAGAAAGTATGCAAGGCCGTACACCAGGGGAGGGAGTGGGGGACCGTGGGGTGGAAGGGGAACAGGAAGATTTGGGCAGGGAATAAAGTGGATGGGAGTAGAGGCAAAAGGAGGAAGTAACAGGCGAAAGCAGGTAGAGGAAGGAGAGGGGAAAGCCAGGGTGAGGAAGGAGAGGGAAGAAGCATGGGAATTGAAAAGGAGACGAAAAACAACAACAACAAATATAGTAAAAGAGGAGATGGGATGGGTGAGAAATGGAGACTGAAGGCTGAAAATAGAAGCAGGATAGGAGGAAGACAGGTGTGCAGAAGTAAACTTAGACAAGATACCAAATATGTGTTGTTCGACCCTGACAGCATGAAACGAACTGATCAGGCAAGTAGAAGTGACGGAACCACGGCTTGACTAGATGTTGACGGAAATGATTATCTCTCTGCTTCACAAGTTGATGGACACATGAGGACGAAGTGAACAATGGACTGAAAGTTTATTATACTCCTGACCGTAACAAAGAATAGACGGTGGTGAAGGACAAGAACAAAAAAAACATGTCAAACTGCGATTGGAGAGGCACTAATATAAACAAAATCAAATGTGTTGTTATTGTTATGTAATTATAGTGACTCCCAACCACATCTAACCCATAGTCAACAAGGATTATGGAGATTTGACATGTAGGCTAGTTAGTCTAGGCCTATCGGGAAAGAAGGTCAACTTGCTCACCACTGACAGCTCTTGTGTTATTAGTCGAGACCCGTATTTTCAAGGACTCACGTGTCTGGAGAGAGAGAGAGAGAGAGAGAGAGAGAGAGAGAGAGGTAATTCATTCGTACTATATAGACCTTAATATATGAAAAGAATAAGTAGGTAATAATTGGTGGGGTAGTACCGTACTGAATATTAGGGAGATAACTAGCCTATAGGAGATAAATAAAGATAAGTGACAGGAGAGGTATTGTATGAGGGATAGAATGGAATCTGTTAGCCTAGTTGCAAGATGGAATGGAAGGGGTTTGTTAGGTATCGGAGTGGAATAAAGTGGACTTAGTGAAGCATGGGGTTACGAGGAATGCACTGAGGTGTTGTGTGAGAGTGTGGACCAGGAAGGAAAACAACTGAGTGCGGAGTGTGAATGTTTGGTTGGGTGCGCCGGTCTGACAAGGTTGGAGAGAAAAACGAGTAGGCTATGGTAGAAGAGAGAGGACGGAGTGCCTGGTGGAGCTGGGTGGAGTGAGCGAGACAGGGTATGGAGGAGTGTGGGGACGGTGACTGTGTGGGGGAGGAGTGGAGAGAGGCAGAGACAGACCAGGTTGGTTGTGTTGGGTGTGGCTTGTTGTGCGAGATTAGAAGCAACAGTTGCAATGTTTGGGGGAGGAGGAGGGAAGGTGTAAGTAGGTGACAAGGTTTGAATATGATAGCTAGTGTGTTGGTTGATGTAGGAGTTATGGCAAATATAGTAACTGTTCAGGAAAGGAATGTAGCGTTAAATGTCTCAGTGTGCCAAACAACTTTTGGCTACCAGCCGCTAAGGTGTGAAAGAATTGGTATGATATAGCCTTTGGTTTGTTAGTTACAGCGATAGTATGAAATCATGTTACATGTGTTTTCTATTTACTGTGGTAGCCTACCTGTATAATTTTATAGCAATCTCCGTGATTTTGGTTGCGTGTGAGAAAACCATATAGCCTAGCCTAATTCGAGAGCGAATTGAATCTAGGGTTGGGGAATGATATGTGATTCTGTATAAGGCTGATTTCACAAATTACATTTTTGTAATTTTAGACCACAGGTAGTTATCCTACACTTTCGATCTATAAATTGCATAAAGGCCATGTCAAGAGTTCGGTCATATAGCTCACACCACTGAACTAACCTAATCCTAACTCCTGTTTTCTGACGTAACCTTTTTTTTTTTCTTTTGTATTTTTAAGTCTTTAGTGTTAGGTATATGTAGATAGATGGTAAAGGCGAGCAGTCAAAAAGGAGACAAAGTATGAAGTTACTGTGACGAGTAGGCTAAGGTAAGTACTTTAGGTTAGGCTACATTCTGAACCAGACAGACAAGTTGCTTAAGCTGGGGGCGAATAGAGGACACTTGCAAAGCCAGTTCTAAGCTTCACCCAACCCAACCACTCCTTGGCTCTCGCAGTTACGTTACCTATAACTATCTACATGTTATTATGAATTTATGACAGCAGTGCATATCATCATCACCGGCAGGCATAGCACCGATAGTGTTGTGCTGTGTTTGTGATAAAGGCTGAGCACGGTATTCGTTCCACTGATTAGTTATCCTACTATACGTTTCAGCGCCGGACAGACGGTGTTTTTCGTAAATATCTCTTAAACGAATCGTTGTATCAATATAATATTTCAGCACACTGTCTTTAACACCCGGGCGTAATTTATGGCTGACATACCATATTACTATATGTGTTATGTTAGGAGTTTACTGAGTGATATTAAGCCTAATCCAGTCATCATATCTAAGGCGTTATAGAGAATCGGACGAGTGTGGGGTACTCGTGTAACCCCTCTACCAACACCCCGAAATCCCCCCACACCATTCCTTCCTTCCCTACCCCAATATCTCATTATCCCCCTCCCCGTTTCACTCTTCACCCCCCTATTTACACCATCCACCTTCCATTTTTTATTTTTATTATGACAGTATGTATATACGTATCGTTCATTAGTAATATTGTTTAATACAGTTACCGTTGTGTGTGGACATGAAAACCAGAGTGGGTCAAATGACCATTAAAGCAATAGCTAATCCCGTTGTTAATGGCCGTATTGCCGGATAATAACCCACGTGTCTAAGGCCACCAGAAAAATGATTAATTTTGGTTTTGGGCAACCAAATATAATCGTTCATGGTTGCTCATGTGTTCTTTACCTTTTTAAATAACCAATTTATGCCTTAATTGAATATTCACAGTCTCCCGTATCCCCTCCCCCTCTCTCTGAGGTATGAGGTACCCCCCAGTCCGAGTTTAACAATACGGCCCATATATGACTCAAGTAGTGAGGGTAGAAATCATTGACTGCCGAGGCGCACCTATTAGCAACAATGTTGTCCATTTGCCCCCGTGGATGCAGGACAGAGTTTGTTCTTCGTCTTGCCACATTGTACAAACGTGAAAGCCAGTGATGATGAAGACGATGACGTTTTCCTTGACAGTGATTGTGAATACATTTTGTGTTATCATGTTTGCATAATTAAATCCTACACTATTTTATATATATTATATATGTAATTTGGTGATAATATAAATATAAAAGGGACAAGTCAACAAAATAACATTATATTAACTGGACCAAGTTGACATTTTATAATGAATAGGTACACAGTATCTAATAACTTAGCCTAGAAGGTCCAGACCACAGGTAATGCCAGTATATCGTGTTCACTTGCATGGTTGACCATAAGGACTGCAAACATGGACCTTCTACATACTACATGTATGTAAACATGCTGTTGTACAGTAATTATCAAAGTGAAATACGTCTTGCCTCTATAGAATTGTACTGCACCATACTCTTAGTTAATAATCATATCTATACATATACATCTACATAACATTCTAACATATAATACAGTGATGGGAGAAATAGGGAGGGCCACGAGTGATGAGGGAGGCGAGGAGCTAGGGTGAGAAGAGGAGGAGGGAGGGGTGAGAAGGGGGGGATGTAGTTGTGGTTAGGAATGGTTTGGGAGGGTGTTGGGGGGGCCACACTTTCCTTCGAATGCGTCAGTATGACTGGGCAGCTTTGTGCTATTTTTCACGAGTAAACTCTTCGCATAACACATATAGGAATATAGTATGTCAGCCATAAATTACGCCCGGGTGTTAAAGATAGTATGTTGAAATATTATATTGATACAACGATTCGTTTAGGAGATATTTGCGAAAAACAGCGTCTGTCCGGCGCTGAAACGGATAGTAGGCTGTTAGTAATGTTATGGTGGAAAATGCTGAGTATTCCATTGCTTCGTGCCATATGACCTGGCTGTTGCGGCGCATAATTTCAATCAATCAATCCATTGATTCGCTAGTATGAGTGTTATAATGGAAAATGGTGAGTATTCTACGATATAGTACAGTACGAGGAGTTGTTGTGGCAGTAGTGATGATGGATGGTATGTAGCGTGGTAACAGTGAATGTGGTGGTAATGGTGGCTGCGTGTATAACGGTCAAGTGGTGATGTGACGTTGGCCAGTGGTGCAAGTCATGGTTGAAAGGAAAGTGGACTGCAATGTTGATGGAACTGTGGTGATGGCAGTGTTGTTGTTGTGAGGTGGTGATTACAGTACTGGTGGAACTGTGATGGTGGTGGTGGTAGTATTGTAGTGTGTGTGTTTGTGTGTGAGGGGAGGGGGGGGGTTATGATGGTAGCCCCTATAGTGATCGTGTTGTCATGCCTGTGAGTTAGCTGTAATAGCAATAATGGTGATGGAGTTGTTGTGGTCGTGGCAAGTGGATAGAAGTAGTAGGCTAAGCTAGTGGTAGAGGTGGCAACGTCTCAAGTCCAGTGGTGGTGGCGGTGATTGTGGAGCAGGTTGGTGAACTTGGTGCATAGTGACGGGGGGGTTGGTTGGTTGGTTGGATGGATGGGAGGAGCATCGGCCAAGAGAGGGTAGAGGGTGTCGAGAAGGACTGGGGGGTAAGGAAAGAGAGTGTAGGGTACGGTACTGGGCATTAAGTAGGGTGGAGGAGGGATGTAGTGTCTGCGTGGGAAGAGGAGGGTGGGGGAGGGGGGAGACAAAGAGAAGAAAAGAGAGAGGTGGTGTCAAAAAGAAATGGTGATGTCAAGGTGGAGAGGTAGATGGTGGTGAGGGGGACCCGACAACCTTCACCAGCCTGACCTGCAAAAATGAGGCGCCACGACGAAAACAACCCGACTTAATAACTAATCAACTCGCACAATACATCTAGACCTGGGTGTAAGAACGCATTTGTAAGTGAGAGAGAGAGAGAGAGAGAGAGAGAGAGAGAGAGAGAGAGAGAGGGGTAAGAGGATATGTAAGTATCAAAATTTAGAGGAAACACGAAGGGATGGAACAGGAAGTGAAGAGGGACCGGATGGGAAGGAGGAGTAGGAAGGGCGGGAAGAGATGGAGTGAGGAGGTACAGGAAGAGAGGAAATGGAGTGAGTGGATAATAAATACGGTACAAGAGTGTGGAAGCACTAGAGGAAAGGAAAGGGATAGGATAAGAAGGGAAGTGGTGTCAGGGGGGATGGGCAAAACATAAGCGAGGAAGTGATATTCGGGGCCTCGTAAGTGTCACAGGCTACTGACCACCTAGGCTACATTCCTGATGTTAAAGTATAAACAAAGTATCTGACCCCATGAAAATTCAGATTACAACACATACGAACTTGAATACCGGTACCTACGGATAAAAACCGAACAAAAAAAAACAAAAAAATATATTGAATTAAACACCGAATACAACAGAAAAACACTCGCTGGACACCATCTTATCTGGCCTACCCTATCTACGGTGGAAAAAAATATAGGCACGAGCTCCAATTATTAAAAAAAAAATAATAATAAACTCGATCGATTGTTGGGAAGATTCATTAATGTTGACCTAAATTATATCAGGTCTCCCGAGCGACAAAATTATATATAATGCAAAAACAAAAATTCATTATCCCGTGACCTGCATAGCTTCATGATGGTGTGGGTGAGAATGAGCGAAGAAGCCACGAAAAATATCGCTGGAATGAAGTAAAATTTCTGTGGACGGTGAATATATTTTGTGAAAATAAGTAGCCTACTGTAAACTTACTCAGGAAATATTTGAGTTACAAAATTTCATTGATTTCCTAAAGACCAAAGAAAGAAAAAGGCAATCACAGCATAAGACTGGTTCAGAATTCACCTAAACAATAATTCCTGCCTGACATCTTGTGCCTCTGGGGAAAAAGCCAACAAAACAAACCCTGGCTCAGAGACGTACCCCGGGGGCTCTCCCTCTGCTAAGGTCACGTCCCCAGGTTCGTCAGGATCAAATTAAATGAAATTAAAAAGAAAGAAGGATGGAAGCCTGACTGACAGACACACACTCTTCCCCCACACCACCCCTCCTCGACACCTATCACCACCCCCACTACCCCTCTCTTCTATACATCTCCCACTACGGTAGGATACCTCTCTCTTCTCACCAACAACACCTGCAACAACCACCTCTCCCCTCTCACCCAGACATCTGCTTCTCTTTTTCTTTCTCTGATTCCTACTGCTCTCTGTTCTTTCATTCACTACTGTCCCGTATCTCTTGCTTCCTGCACACACTATCTTACACTAGCTATCCCTCCCGCCCTCTCTCCCTGTCTGCTCGCATTTCCTGTCTCTACCTCCTCCCAGCCCTCATCCTTCCTCCAGCCATCTCTCCCAGTCTATATCTCCTCCCAGCCCCCATCCTTCCTCCAGCCCTTTCTTCCAGCCCCCATCCTTCCTCCTCTTTCCTATCTCTCCCTCTCCACCACCTCACTTCCTCCGCCCGTTACCGATATGAATTTAGTTTTTCTCCAGTAATCCATCTGGAAACGTGCGCATTTTACCTCTCCCTCCGATTTTTTGACCGGGCCAGACTTTGATGTCTTTTTGTTCGCCCCTCCTCTCACAACACACAGAGGTACGGTGAGAGTGGGGAGAAGAAAAGGAAGCCAGAGCGAGATAAAGAGACGGACGGACTGTGGAGTAGGGGATGGGAGGGAGGCAATGGTAAAGGTCTTTGTTACTCAAGATACGGAATCTACATAAAAACAAAAAAACACAAGCACACAAATCACTACATCTCCCTCAAACACAAAACACTCGTATCAGACCCACCCCACACACAGAAAGAACATTATTTATCTCACACACAGCCTCCATAGACTAGGTTAGGTCTAATTACTAACAGACATAACACGATCAATTTCTCAGCTTCTTTATAAACACTTCAGCAAACAAAAGTATGTCTTCTCTTTCTGTCAATAGGCTATCTCACTTCTATAATTATCTCACTATCAATATCTCTCTTCTTAGTACACCTCAGCACACACACACACACACACACATACACACACACTCATCGTCATTCAGTACCATACTATTTGCCTTCGTTTCTTTCTCACTTACAAACACAATGTGCCTTCTGTTTCCACAAACTCCCCGGCTTTAACGAAATGCATCCAGCCGCCACCAGGGGGACGAAAAACACTAAGTCATTCCGTGTGCAAATAGCGGAGACCACAACATCGCATAAATTAAGGCACCCGCTGGCTCTCTCTCTCCCTTTCCTCCTTCCCTCTCTCCCTCCTCTAGTTCTGATTCGCTCCTCTGTTGTCCTATCGACCTAATCCCTCTCGGTGAACTATTCAACTCTCACCATCTGTTTCATTCTTATCCTTCTCTCTGCCAATCTCATCGCCCCATAAGTCTCATCTCTCTTTTAACTCACTCACTTTATCTCTCATTCTAACCTCTTTTTCTCTTCTTTGACCCCATCTCATCAGCTAGTGTGTGAAGAGTAAGGAGAGGGTAGAAGGGCTGAAAATGGTAGACAATCATCATCAAAACAATATTGGTACCGTGCCAACACAAGAGTCATCCTTGTTATCGTATTGTTATTTCTATCATTATGCTTGTCATCAGTCATCAATATTACCCAGACCAACAAGAGACACTGAAAATACATGAGACAACTGCCATATTTGTGTGAGCGTCATTTGTCCAAGCACTAAAGACATCTATCTGCACTATGTAACTCATTTACAAATACGATGGCTTCTATTATCCAGTCATAATCCACAACAATTCAACATAGAGATAAAGATTATTATCTCGGCCAATCAGTGACAGAACAGCTCTAAAACTAAACAAAATGGCAGCACGACGCATGACCAATCACAAACCAGCTTATATAACCGTACTGACGCTTTTAGTATCTCTACTCTACTATACTGTCTAGCCACTTAAACTAGTCCGGGTTACTTATACCTCGACATAGTGTAAGATATAAGGATGGATAATGCAACACTTAGCCTACATCTCATCAAGCTGTGTAAACCTACATGAATTAACTTTTGAGTCCAGTGAAGTAGTGTTTGTGGTTTTGATTAAATTCTTCAGCTGGTTATTGGCCAAAATATTCATCAATAGTTTGTAATCATCCACTCAAGAATCAAAATAACGAAAAGAAGCATTTCTGAATACGGTAGACCTAATAGGCTATTAATTGATCTAGGATTTGCTATTAGGCCTAACGCGTCAGTTCTATACCATCTTAAAAAGAAAACACGTTAAAATTAGATCAGACTATTGCAAGCCAAAGTATATCTCTATAGGCTACCAGTATATCTCTATAGCCAAAAGAAGTCAACACAGGTAATTGCACAATATATAGCAAATAATAAGGACCCAACTGACAACAAATATATAGGCTAATACCAAGTACCTCCCTCCTTTCCCTCCCTCTCTCTGCAAGACCACATAGGCTAATAACAACAACCTTGACTGTCATCTCTGAGAATATCCAGTGACAACCCACACAACACTCGGTGAATCTCACTCGCATTATATTATTCGCTCCTCATGCAAGTAGGGTACCTCTTACTGTACACTCACCATTTCTCCATCCCTCCTCTTGTCATTCTCTCCTCCTTACTCACCTCCCGTAGCCTAGCCTATAGCCTACACACTCTCTCTCCTCCTCGTCTCTCTCATAAAGCCATTCATTCTCTCTCCAGTGTATTCGTCTCCTTTTCACTGTCCTCGACCTTTTATTACATCTTCGGTCAAGGGCTTTAAAATTCAAATGGTACAAAATTTTAACAAAACAGTATTATTCTACTCTTTGTAACGGGAGCGACCACCGATCTTCAACTTTCTTCCTATCTGTGACGATAACGCCATGAAATAATGTACATATCAATTAAGTAATTAAAGATGAAAGTGACGAGGGAAACGTTAAAGAGAAAGTAAGCGAATCCCAGTGTAAGAGAATGGCCGTGAATATGTGAGAAAATAGAGAATGATATATCCACAGACCTGTTTTTCCACTTTTACCAGTTAATATGTAAAAAACTGAAACCGACCAAAATAACCTGACCTCACATATATCAAAAACAACTGCAAACAATCAGAACAAGTGGCCCATGACAAGTTATGAAGCAAGAGTGATGTAATAATAAAGACCTAAATGACAGTATTAGCCAGCACACTAAGGTTATTATAATGTGTGCAATCAATGAGGCCTTTGATGTCACCTGCTGGAGGGTAGTGTAGTGTAGTCTATGTAAAGGAAACACACCCTTACCGAAATCTGATTTAACACAAGCACACGTTAGGAGTCCAACACAACTTGAGGATTCGCGTTTCCTTATTAAAGTATTACCGAATATGGTGGTGAAATCACACTGGCGTGATAGGTAGAAAGTATGTGACGATGTTTGATATACATACCCGGTACATCTCTTTGTCCCTAATACCAGAATTTCATAATGATGCAACCTACTACTTTTGTTCCAGCCCCTGTTATGAAATCCATCCAAACTTCGACAATCGAGCACATACCGTACTGCAATGTAATCCGTGCTTGGGAAGGAGTGTAACATGAATCTATAGCTTTGTTTTGCCTGTCCAAGTGCTTGTCACCAAATGCACTGTGTTAGTCTGGGACAATGTTCATGTTACTGACAATGTCAAGCTGAGACATTATCGCATCAACTCCAGACACATTCTCCTGTCAGGCCATTCATAAGGCTGTTTAATCATACCGGCACGTGCCAGCTTGAGAGCAAGCATAAAATGCAGGTTAGGTGAGCTCGAGAAAATTATAGCAAACACATTAAAATAAAACGGATACCATGGCTACTAAAAAGATCTTGTTAGGCTAGCGTTTCGGAAATACAAAAAATAATGTAGTAGCCTAAAGGATATTCACTCATTTCTCTTCCAGAACACGTTATCTCTGATCAATAACAGCCGATTATTCTATGTTTCAAGGGTTAAAACAACTATTAACTCTTTCAAAGCTTTATAGCTTATATCTACATCGACTTCAATCAATACTAGATGATCACTCTCGTCTTAGGACACCGTTGTCATATATACCACAGCGTTTGTGTCCATCTAGTATGAATGAAAGTTATCTTTCATGAATCACTCTCTATGACAGTAAACACGAAGACAAATGGAAACATAACACAGCATAGCCAACTCGGTTTAAAATTTAACGGGAAGTACTTGTATAGCCTAGTTAGTTTCTTATTTTTGTAAGTGCATAGTACACACACCATACCAGAAATGTATCGTACCTTTCCGGTCTGATTGGTATGTTAATTGTTATATATCAGAATAATTAAAGTTTAAATAAATTATACAATTCAAGCTGTTCTGTATTGTTTTTCACCAGAGCTTTGAAAAACAAGGCGTGTGTAGGCAACCTTTGCGGGTGGTTAGGGATGCTGGCAAGGCTACACAGGTGTCTCATAATATGCGCCACACGCACGTACACACACATTCTCTCTCTCTCTCGTGTCGCATTTACTGGGAGACAAAATAATGTGGTACCTTTATCACCACAACATAAAAAAATTCCTCGGACAACGAAACAAGAACACTCATTATAAGCAAAATTCAGAGATATTTCCGAGCAACACGTGAGCGAGATCTCTCTTTGTTTTCTTCCTTTTTTTTAAGGTATACGTCATCTTGATTAATTTCCGCTGCTGTGATATGTCTTCCCTTGCGCAACCCCGCTAATTTGCTCAGGTTAAATCCCGGTAGCAATATCTTGGTCCTGATAAAGATTAAGTCAGGTCAGGCTATTCTCAATGCTTGGCTTGGGTGTTCCAATTTTCGATATTTATGCTTTCTATCTATTGGAAAACCCGAGCCAAGTCTGATGGGTTATGGCCAATACAGGATATCTCCTAAATGAATGGGCTTTCAAATCACTTGAAAAACATTAGGAAAAAACTCGCACTTACTCTGAAAATTTTCCCAAATTATAACACGAGGAAGAAAGGTAAATTTCTTAAGGAAATAAAAATCTCTTCCCTGTCTTTGCTTAAGATGTTAGACAGTAACTAATAAGGCCAGTACGGCATATTTAGACGAGTATACTTTCCTTAAGGGTTCAGATCAACGAGGCGAGTTTCAAGGCCACGAAGTACGGTAGTGCAGTCATACTATTGTAGCCTTAATAGATATTGCGTAGACATTCGTGCCACATTTACCTCTCCATCTAGATGTAGGCCTACACAGTTTCTTGGTGACAGTACTGACTTATGTTGAGAAGCTATCCTCAGCTAAATCAAATCATATGTCATTAGCTAAAAGAAAACAAATAAAGTCATCAGGCCTAAGAGGGTTAACGATGCCTCGAGAAACTCTATGAAACATCATAACATTCAGTAAGAATCATGCCTATTACTGTCCAGTTTTTAGTGTACTTACCGATGGCTGCTCTGAAGGCGGTTCTAGTTGGTTTGTTTTAGCGGGACCAGGTAAATTACCACTCTAGCCAAGCAACACCGTCTCTCTTTCTCTCTAACACAGCATCGGCCACTCGTTTTTAGATTCTTGGAGGTTACTTTTCCCGATGAAACTTCCGCACACGCAATTTATCTCCAGCCCTTTTCCAATTTGATTAGGCCTATCTATAGGTTCTACACGCACTGGGATCTCAGTGTCTTCAATTCTGACGCATTAGTGTTTGTTTATGCGACTGTTTTGAGACTATGGATTTCCGATCTCTGTACAGTTGTTTGGTTTGCATATATGTCAAGATTTCAGGCTGGTATTTGGATATCCGAGCGGAACTTGGACTTGCTACACCCCTCTTTCTTTTAATAAATATATTTTTTTCAATCTCACCACACTATTCGACTATTCGCTCTCTCAGTATTAAGAAAATCACTTTTTCTCTAATCAATTATTGATATGTAACTCTTCCTTTCCTTCACTAAGGTTGGGGTAGTTTAGCCCCACTTTTCTATCTTTCCAGCAGTACTTTTTATAGTTTTTCAATGTCCTGTTCTCATTTTATTTCTCTCCTCAAAGGTCCGAGGAGACGAAAACTTACTTATCACTTTCTTTGCACGTAGTTGAAAGAATACCGAGGGAGTTTGCATACCCTCCTGAACCTGATGCAGGAGGAGGCTGGGGTCACAATCCAAGGAAGGGGAGGAGCAGTTGGCGCCGCCCTGGCTCAAATGGCCGTGCCTTGTTCGTTGTGTTCGCAGGGATTTGGCTCACTTATTGCCACTGCTGACAAGGTTTATGGGTTTTAGGTCTGAGATATGAAGGGAGGTGTGTGGGGGGAGAGGGGATGAAGGAAGCAGAAACAGACCAGAAGAGAAAAATGTCATTGAAGAAAAGAAAATGAACGTAAAGACAGGATAAATGATAAATGGCAATTTGTTAGGTATTGATCATAACCCATCTGCTGTCTTAGTGAAAGGGATCCTCATGAAAAGAAAAATAAGAGTTGAAAGTATTGGCAGTAAAGTACTAGTACACGCAGTGCAGTGAAAAAAGACTAATAGGCATACATACAGAAATGGTATGGCTTTCAATTTTTTTATAAGTTGTCAAACCTATAAATGGAGACACTTACAAAATCATAACGCTGAGAAAGTTAAGAAAGTGCTTAGACCGGGGAAAAAAGTGTAACATGATTTGTTTTTGGTTTTTAAGGACAGAACAAACAATATAAGGTTGTAGCCAACATGACGATGAATGAAAATGAATGAATACGGTCAACTACCAAAAAGGATCAAAGCAAATCAGACCACTGTGGAGATAGATAAGGTCATTGGGAATTTTAAACACATGCCGACACTTGGGAGACTAAAGAGAATAACAAGTTAAAAGTTAATATGTAAGTGACAGGATAGGCAACCCACTGAGCAGCATAGCTAACTGTAAGGCAAGCACCAGAGCGAGAGAATGAAGGTAGTTATTCGAAATTAACAATTGACGAGTGATATTAGTCGAGAGCAGATAGACACAACAATGTGTAGCCTACATAATCAAGCTTCACCTTCACCACTGCAATCCACGTGGTGTCTTCCTCACCAACACGGCCACCGAGTCCTTGCCGTGGTGGTCCGTGAGGTGTTTATATCACAAAGCTCCAAGGGCAGAACGACAGGACAATATATAACATGTAATTATAGACATGTTTGTTTTGTATGAACGGTAGGCCTATAACCGAGGTTGTGGGTGATAAACTAATCGAAATGATGAGCGAGTTTTGTATTCGACTGACGGGAATCTGTTGATAAATTGTTACATACCTTATTCAGAGTAAAGAGGTGCGTGTGGGTATAGGCGAAATGGGAAGTAAGTGTGAAGGAAAATAGAAATGCACGAAATACAAGTAAAACGGAACACAGGAGAGTGTAGCGTTAGGAAGGCTAACAAAGAATTGGTATGAACACATTCTAATATCCACAAACTTTTAGTCAGATAGAGGCGTGGGTTAGTAAGTATAAACCAGTTCTGTGGGTTGTCCAAGCACGGTTACCTAGAGCAGTGTGCATGTTGCAGGGGGGGGGAGGGAGGCGATGAGACAAGGCGCGAGTTGCCTACTTCCCCAACGTACTCACACACGAGCACTCACCCTTACCGCTCAGTGTCTGGCCCACGACTAAACTTTCTCCGTGTCAGCCCGACCACCAGCCAGCCAGGCACCCAGGGAACCTCCCTTACCCTCCCTTCCCTTCCTCACCCATGCAAGACTCCTATGTTCCTCCCTCCCTCCCCCTATCTACCAAGCCTTGTCCCCTCTCCTTCTCCCTGTCCCTCCTCCAGTCAACTAGCAACCTGCCTATCCAACCTCCGAGCAACCAACCATCTTGCCATCACTTACCTGCTCCCTCCATGTTTGTAAGCCATCTTCCTCCTTATTGTTCCTCTCTCTCTCTCTCCCTCTCCTTCCTCCTCATATTTCTATATTTCCTAACTACATCCCTGCTCTTTCACTTACTGATAACCCTCCCCTACTCTCATATCCTCTCCGTTACCCTCACCGCAGCTTCCTCCAATTCTCCTTCAATATCATTACTCCGTTGTTCTATCTTTCATAATTAACCATCTTTCCTTTCTCCCTACACCTCCTACTGACTGACCTTCAACCAAGTCAACAAAAAGCTCACCCATTCACTTCCACCCTCGTCCTGTACACCCACCCACAGATTTTATGTTGATGCTCTCTTCTCCCCTACTCTGAACCACAAAACATTCCTCCCTCTCCACACACCACTCCGTCCTCCCCTGTCTTTCACTCCCTCCACACATCCCCCCCTCACTCGTTCCGCCACACACCACTCTCCCTCCTCCCCTCCACACACCTCTAGCCTTCCTCCCCTCCACACACCACTCCCTCCTCCCTTGCACACCAACTCTCCCTCCTCCACACATTCCTCTCTCTTCCATCCACACACCACTCTCCCTCCTCCACACATTCCTCTCTCCTACCCTCCACACCACTCTCCCTCCTCCACACAACCCCGCATCCTCCCCTGCTCACCACTCTCCCTCCTCCACACATTCACCACGCCTCCTCTCACACCAAAACTCATAACGTGGTCGTTGGTTCAGCCGGGTCAGATTTCAGCAGCTTGGCAATATTCTGTAGTGTGTGTGTACGTATAATCTTTATAATAATACCCTGCTAGGCAACTGTCTGTCGCTGCCACGTGTGTGTGTGTGTGTGTGTGTGATTTTTCTTTCTGTTGCGAGTGTTTAATATGCATCCTTCGTGTGTGTGTGCGTGTCTATGTGAGGATATATATATATATATATATATGACTTTCTGTGTATTTGTGTAAACGTGTATGTGTGTTTGTGGTACAACAGGTGTGCACTTCCAACAAGTGTAGTTGGGGGACATTGTTCTCTTGGCTACAGTGATCGATGATGACGTTAATATAGCTATAGGGGAAGCTGTTGATTGGCTGGTTAGAAAACAATATAATCACATTCACTGGTAGTCTATAGAACCCAGTGCATGTATAGTTAACATGCAACCCGCCTATATACAAATTATATAATATGTTGTGGATCATTTATATACTATACTCTACTATACTCTGACTAACGATAGAGTTTATTTCATCTCTGGGTTATATCCTGCATGTAAAGGGCTAAAGGTCTAGAGAATACGGAGAATATGGAAGTGTGTGTGTTTTGTTTTGTTTTTCCCTTCATTGCGTGGTACTGTATTATAGACACCGTGGGAGGAATTTATTAATTTCTTGGATAATATTGTGAAGTAAATTCGTCACAGTATTCTTGGAAAATATTGTGATTTAAACCTTCACAAGTACTCCAATGCTCCAGATGCTCATTGATCTCTCATCCCCGCGAGATACATTTTTGGAATAAATTTATTGTAATATTGTAAGAGATGGGTTCAATGACAGGCCACGTCAGACATACCAACAAAGGAAACAACAATGCCAAATCAAGCCGTCCCACGCAGAATTTCACACTAATTATGCTTTCCTTTGTGCTGTTCATATTATACTGTTCTCTTTTTATCAGTCCTTGCAGGCATTGTCACATCAATAATAGACTGCAAAAAATAGTATATACATTTATAAATACCTATCAACTAACTGGCATATTATTAATTAAGTGCGTTCCTACAGTCATCCATACGTTATACATATTTTTTATATATAAATACTTCAATCTCGGGACTGAAGGCTGTCAGTAGAGTGTTATATACAATAAATAGTTCATTTTGCATTCATTTGGTATATAGTGTACTGAATATCTTAAAAATGCAAGTAGAAATCATTTTACTGTCTACACACGTGTCAATCTATTTGTACACTTTCTTTATATATACAAACCTCTCTTTGATATAAACACAGCGCTACACTAACATTATAAATTAAAATATGCCCAAGAAAAAAAAAAAAAAAATAGGAAAGACAAAAAATTATTAAACAAAACAAAAAGAAATACGTGATTTGATATATTTAGCAACACCTCAGACAGATGAAAACAAAAAGTTGTATCTTAGTCTCTGTACTACACATATTTCCTCTACACACACACACACACACACACACACACACACACACGTAGCTATATGTTTCCATGTTCCCCCTGTCACTTTCCCTGTCCTCCTCTCTACACCATGAATACACCCAGTCACCCCTTATACGACCTTGCCAAACAGACGTCATTCTCCCTCCCCTCCTCTTCTCTCTTCTCTTTCAATCCCCTTCAATTACATGACGCCATCCACTTTAAAATTAACCTTGAATGATTTATGACTTTCAGGACACACGTGCATTAGGGAAGCTGATTAATTATTTTCTGGTGCAGAGTATCTATTAAATGGGACGTATTGAAGTGTTGGTAAATGTGGGGCAAATGGTTTCTCCAAATGATTCCAAGCAACAAACCACCATTATTGTTATTAATCTGGTCCTGTTTCCTGGCATATATACTTAGGAGGAATCAAGACGTTCCAATAATGTACCAAAATTATATATAACTATCCCCTTAATTATCTCCGAACAAATCGCCTTTAATTAGCATGTAAAGTTGTTCAGATAATTCATGTATAGTTCATGGTCATCCTGTATAATCGATGGTCTTCCTGTAATTCTAGTCTATATAGAGATTCCAACTTCAGCCCAATTTTACATGCACTTTGGTTTCCATTATATTATTCACCAACGTTAATTGTGTGTGTGTGTGTGTGTGTGTGTGTATGTGTGTGTGTGTCTGTGTGTGTGTGTGTGTGTGTGTTTTTTTTTCCTCGTCCCTTCAGTCTCTCCAGCTTTCTTCCGCCTCTTCCAAATACCCTTCTTTCTCGGACTTCCATGGACGAAAGGTTGATCTGCATAACCCAATTTTCCCGTACACTTGCACCGACTCGTACCCTATGTATGTATGTATGTATGTATGTATGGTATGAGAACTACAATGACCTCAATGCTAGTTAGTGTACAACTCTAGCGACACAACCTGCGGAGAACGACTGTAGCATCTGTCTATCCTAGGTCATGGGATCCCTTGACCTAGTGTCTATTAATACTAATATTTGTGACTGTCGTATGTGACTATGTATATGGCTATGTCCGTTATTGCTAACCTAACTAGTGGACCAAACTGCACCAAAATTGGCCCATAGGCGTAATTTTTCACGAGGAATGTTATTAGCATGGTCCTGTTGACCTCCGAGGTCGTCCGAGGCTGTGAGGAGCGAGCAAGCCCGCCACCAGGTTCCTCCCATACTTATCCCTATTCTGTTCGGAAGATCCTATGATATCACAGAAACTTGTATTGTATTGTCTCGTCACATACTGACTCAACTAAACTATATGATGCTACTGAAACTCCAAGCAAATATTTTGTATAATCTATGTTTTATTGTCTCGTCACATACTATCTCAACTAAACCATATGGCTAATTGAACGATCAATCATACACAATGCATAGCAGCAGTCGATCCTCAGGCAAACAAACACACACACACACACACACACACACACACACACACACATGAGGGGAAGAGAAAACAGACTCAAACCTTATACACAAAGTAATTATTTTGTGCCCCTGTTCTATGGTAGCCTATAATTGACAATTCAACCATATAACCAAGTAGAACTGTGATACTGACGGGGTTGTGGAGCTTGTGGAAGAATGAAAGGAAGGGAAGGAGAGGGATTCGGCGAGAGGAAGGGAGAGAAGCATGAGGAAAGGAGAGAAGGATTATGAAAAGATGAAAGAGAGAGCTAGGAATATAACCAATTAATACATAACCAATTCCCTGCCTGCAACAGTACTTTGGAATACAAAATATACTACTTCATTACAAGCTATATCTCATGTCTTTGGAAACCGGTGTGAAATTCTCTCTGTACACTCCCTTGGGATACATGTGAATGAATCTGAATGATTAGGAATATAAGAATATGGTCCCACTTACCATCTGGGGCATGATATTCCACCCCACTTCATCCATTTTCAAGTCTAGTGAACATTGAATTTAACACTGAGAACTTAATTATAGCCTCCTTGTACTTGGCATGTTTTTAAAAGGTGTTCATCAGGTAACTAACTATTCAATCATCCAACCTACATATGTGATGGCTCTGTATGTGCTTCGAAATTTGTCAAAATGTTCAAACAATATGGTTTAAGTTAAAACTAAGCGTACAGCAGCGATATTAATGAGTTGCAAGTAGGTTCAAACATGTTGCAAGCTGGTGTAGTGTGTGTGTGTGTGTGTGTGTGTGTGAGGGAGATAGAAGCAGCAATGTCGTTCATTAAAAATAGTGTGAGTCTTTTGAAGTCAACGAGCATATCTGTTGTGTGCCTGGTGGTGGTGGTAGTGGTGGTGGAGTGGGTGGGTGGATGGTAGGCCAGGTCATATACACATACAAACACACAAGCATCCACCAAGTAAACAGACAAACAAACCCATATACATTCTCCCCTTATCGATCCATTATGGGGATAATACACGTTTGGTACATTGGATTGCCTTGATTCCACCAGAGTATGTCAGGGAACAGGACCAATGAATAAATATAATGATATCTTGTTGCTTGGAATAGTTTGGAGGCATCACTTGCTCCAGATTTACCACCATGGACAACAATTTACTATATAATATATCCCTCCTTAAATTCCTTCTGTTGTCAGGAAATTGGAAGGCTATTAATTACTCTTCCATCCTGGGCTACAAAACAAACATACTCCCTACTCCAATACTGATGTACTTTATATCTATATCTATATCTGATGTCTGTGATAGGAGTGAGCTAGGGTAGGGCTGAGATCCAGTACGTCAAATATTATGGCATGTCCCTCGGTAAAGTTTGAGGATATATTTTACCAAGTTCCAATCGACTAGTCTGGGAAAGTTGAAAGTAGTTGGGATGGTATATATATGTAGTCTACAAGTTATATACACACACACACACAGATATCAGATACACTAATGCTACACACACACACACACACACACACACACACACACACACATACACACACACAGTGATACTTATACATAGACATCCACACCTACAAAACGAAGTACGTACACACACACACACAGGGAAAGTGGTTGAGTGTCCCGCTTGTTGCTTCTTCCACGTCTCTCCTTTTCTCATCTTTATTCCTCCCTTCATCTTCATAATTCCTTTGTATTTGTCTTCTTTCATTCGTTCCTTCTTCTTCCCCTCGTCTTTCTTAACCTTTTCTCTTTTCTTTTCCTTCTGTTTTATTTCCTGTATTCCCCTTCCATGTTTATTTTATTTATCTCTATATATATTTATCTAAGTAATTACGTAGCTCATTGAATATTCCATTACTGTACTGTATGTTGTTGTTATTTTCACTACCATTTCGTTGTCTCATTTTTCTCTCAATATTCCTCGTCATCCTCTCCTCTTACTTCTTACCCTTAACCCCCCCCCCTACCCCTTCCTCTCTCTCTCTCTCTCTCTCTCTCTCTCACTCCTCTCCCTTATCTCCCCCTCCTTTCACTCACTCAACATCCCCCCTACCCTCTCTCTTACCTCATGCTCCATCCCCCCCCATCCACCCCTACCCTCTCTCTCTCATCCCCATCCACCCCTACCCCACTCACCCCCCCCCATCCACCCCTACCCTCTCTCTTTCACCCCCCATCCACCCCTACCCTCTCTCCCTCACTCACCCCCCCCCATCCACCCCTACCCTCTCTCTCTCTCACTCCCCCATCCAACCATACCCTCTCTCTCTCACTCACCCCCCCCCATCCACCCCTACCCTCTCTCTCTCTTTCACTCCCCATCCACCCCTACACCCCTACCATCTCTCCCTCTTTCTCCCCCATCCACCCCTACCCTCTCCCTCTTTCACTCCCCCATCCACCCCTACCCTCTCCCTCTTTCACTCCCCCATCCACCCCTACCCTCTCTCCCTCTTTCACTCCCCCATCCACCCCTACCCTCTCTCTCTCTTTCACTCCCCCATCCACCCCTACCATCTCTCCTTCTTTCACTCCCCCATCCCCTAATCCCTATATCTCTCCTCTCATTGTCTTGTGGCCCCATAAACCGTAACAAGTTAGAAGTGTTTGTGTGCCCTGTTTGTTCCCTCTTCTCAGCCTCTTATTTATATCTTTTTCCCTCCTCCTCCTCTTCTTTCTTTTATTTTTCACACCCATTTTATACTTCAATTTTTGTTCCCTTTTCTCAGCCTCTTATTTATATCTTTTTCTCTCCTCCTTTTTCTTTTATTTTCATACCCATTTTATACTTCAATTCTTGTTCTCTTTTCTCAGCCTCTTATTTATATTTTTTTCTCTCCTCCTTTTTCTTTTATTTTCATACCCATTTTATACTTCAATTTTTGTTCCCTTTTCTCAGCCTCTTATTTATATCTTTTTCCCTCCTCCTCTTTCTTTTATTTTCACACCCATTTTATACTCTATTTATTTTTCTGTTTTTGTTTTATTCTTCTCTTCCTCGGACACTATTAAATTTTTTTCATCATCAACTTAATTATCGTCTTACTAATAAGTATTCTCTATCTTTCTTCCTTTCTCCTATTCTCTTTTTGTCTTCCTCTTCTTTCTCCCTTCCCATTTCGTTCTCTTCGTCTATTTCTCTCCCAATTTCTATCCCTTTCTTTATCACACACTCTCGTTCTCTCATTGCTAAGTTTTACCTAATAAGAAACGGATCAGTTCGGGTCCGAAATGGTGCCAAAGTCCTTAATTAAAGCATTATTGGCCACACAACTGCAAGAAAAACAAGACTACATAAGGATTTCCAATATAAACAAATTACTTCTCTTGGTATGAAGGCAAATTACTCTTTAAATATCTTTCTTTACCGTCGTCAATACCATCATTACCACCTCCATTATCATCCCATTCTTTCCATTACCATCCCACACGTCACCATTACCATCCCACATGAAGGAGTCAGGAATGTAAACAACACAAACCCACCAAATACAGTTAAATTTCTTGTAAGTTTTAATTCTCCCTCTGGACTTTGCTGTGTTATTGCTGCTGGGGATAGTAGCCTCAAGGGAATTAAAGGCGTTCTTGCTTAACCATCTGCATTAGTTCCATTTTCCAGGTCAAGCAGCTATAAGTGTGTGTGTGTATGTGTGTGTGTGTGTGAATTTGTTTTGTGTGTGTGTATTTGTTTTGTGTGTGTGTGTGTATGTTTGTGTGTGTGTGTTTTGTGTGTGTGTGTGTGTGT
Source organism: Petrolisthes cinctipes (assembly GCA_033782935.1). Lineage (NCBI taxonomy): Eukaryota > Metazoa > Arthropoda > Malacostraca > Decapoda > Porcellanidae > Petrolisthes > Petrolisthes cinctipes. The sequence continues at coordinate 9,465 of JAWQEG010008311.1, read as the reverse complement.
GTGTGTGTGTGTGTGTGTGTGTGTGTGTGTGTGTGTGTGTGTGTGTGTGTGTGTGTGTGTGTGTTGCTAATGTACAACGTCTGTAACTGTATTGCATTTATGATAAGGTTTAAAAGGTATGCAACATATCATCACAAAACTTGACAACACTATTTCGTATTCATTATTCTTATTAAATACGATACCAACATTTACCACTATCATCATCATTATTATTATTATCCTCATCATCATCATCATCACCATCCACTATCACTGCTCATTTTATTTCTTTAACGACCGAGACAGCAAAACCCATAAGGTAATCTCGATCACATATGTACTTGTTGTAAGGGTCAATATCGAGTTTGTCGTGAGTATTTCAACATTAGGAAATAAATAAATTAAAAAATAAATTAAATAAATAAATTAAATAAATGTTTGTATCTCCCTCATCAAAATTATTCTAGACCCTCTGTATACTTGTCGGAAAGGTCAATTTCGGGTTTGTCGTATTTCAACATTAAATATAAAAGTCTGAATCTCTCTCATCACAATTCTCGACCATATGTGAGTGAGTATTCCAACTTTAAATAAATAATAAAAAAAAAAGTTTGCATCTCTCTCATCACAGGCAATCGGCAGCCATTCACGAACCACCACCATCCTCACCATCTGTATCACTATAATAATTTCGTCCAGCTCAGCCTCTCATTACCACGAGTGTATTGTCATCACCATTATAACTCCACGCCCCACCAACACCAATGCAGCTCTCATCATCTTTCCACTCCACCCCCAACATTAACTCAGCACCCATCATTATTCCACTCCACCACCAACATAGCTCTCATCATCTTTCCACTCCACCACCACCAACACCACTCCCATCATTATTCCACTCCACCACCAACACAGCTCTCATCATCTTTCCACTCCACCACCACCAACACCACTCCCATCATTATTCCACTCCACCACCAACACAGCTCTCATCATCTGTCCACTCCACCAACACCACTCTCATCATCTTTCCACTCCACAAACACCACCACCACCAACACCACTCTTATCATCTTTCCACTCCACCAACACCACCACCACCAACACCACTCTTATCATCTTTCCACTCCACCAACACCACCACCACCAACACCACTCTCATCATCTTTCCACTCCACCAACACCACCACCAACACCACTCTCATCATCTTTCCACTCCACCAACACCACCACCAACACCACTCTCATCATCTTTCCACTCCACCAACACCACCACCACCAACACCACTCTTATCATCTTTCCACTCCACCAACACCACTCTCATCATCTTTCCACTCCACCAACACCACCACCAACACCACTCTTATCATCTTTCCACTCCACCAACACCACTCATCATCTTTCCACTCCACCAACACCACCACCACCAACACCACTCTTATCATCTTTCCACTCCACCAACACCACCACCACCAACACCACTCTTATCATCTTTCCACTCCACCAACACACCTCTCATCATCTTTTTCCACCCATCGTAACAACCATAATAAAGCTGAAAAAACAAAAACAAATATTCTTTATATATAAACGTACGTATTGCTTAAGGGAAAAATATCTTGTTTGTTTAATTGGAAGGCTACTGAATTCTCCACACTATGATAGGAAACAAATCACTTCCATGTTGCTAATAGGAGGTTCTGTTTTGTGACATAGATTGGAGGATTCAGTAGCATTTCAATATACCCAAAAGTGATTGTTCTCCCATTAAAATTTTATATATATATATATATACGTGTTTGTTCGATCAGCCTAATGGAAACAGAGAAAATAGCTACCTGTAATACCATGTGTGTTTTTATTTATTTATTTTGTTATTGTATTCAGTATTAATATCCGTCTTTACATAATATGATTTACGTATTCATAACTGAGCTAAAACTATAAACGACAAAATCTAAATATTTATAGAAGAGTATTTTTCATCATTATTTATATATTTATTTTTCTGTTTTTTTGTTTTATTTATCTATTTTTTTTTTTTTTTTTTTTTTTTTTTTTTTGTCATTAACAGACGAAGGTAGCAGTTTAGTTAAGTGTTGGTAAATCTGGAGCAAATAATTCCTCCAAACTATTCCAAACAACAGGACATTATTATTTTGATTATATTTAGCCCTGTTTCCTGGCGTAGTTTGGAGGAATCAAGGCATTATTATTATTGTACCAAACGTATATTAATTCATATGGGGTAAAATGATGATGATATGTGTAAAATGATGATAAAATGTGTGTGTGTGTGTGTGTGTGTGTGTGTGTGTGTGTGTGTGTGTGTGTGTGTGTCCAGGATAAAATAATGACAAAATGTGTGTGTGTGTGTGTGTGTGTGTGTGAGTGTGTGTGTGTGTGTGTGTGTGTGTGTGTGTGTGTGTGTGTGTGTGTGTGTGTGTGTGTGTGTGTGTGTGTGTGTGTCCAGGATAAAATAATGACAAAATGTGTGTGTGTGTGTGTGTGTGTGTGTGTGTGTGTGTGTGTGTGTGTGTGTGTGTGTGTGTGTGTGTATGTCCAGGATAAAATAATGACAAAATGTGTGTGTGTGTGTGTGTGTGTGTGTGTGTGTGTGTGTCCAGGATAAAATAATGACAAAATGTGTGTGTGTGTGTGTGTGTGTGTGTGTGTGTGTGTGTGTGTGTGTCCAGGATAAAATAATGACAATATGTGTGTGTGTGTGTGTGTGTGTGTGTGTGTGTGTGTGTGTGTGTCCAGGATAAAATAATGACAAAATGTGTGTGTGTGTGTGTGTGTGTGTGTGTGTGTGTGTGTGTGTGTGTGTGTGTGTCCAGGATAAAATGACAAAATGTGTGTGTGTGTGTGTGTGTGTGTGTGTGTGTGTGTGTGTGTGCAGGATAAAATAATGACAAAATGTGTGTGTGTGTGTGTGTGTGTGTGTGTGTGTGTGTATGGAGCTGGATACAACTGTGGATGATACGAGTTCAATATCATGGTTGGAGGGACAGGCATTCGTTTGCTTTCCGTCAACCATACATACATACATACATGAGTGAGTGTAGTTCATAAACCCGTCCAGTGTTACCAAGTAGAGGGAGTGACAAGAGCAGCAATAAAATAATAGTCTACCACAATTACACAACTGTTATTATTATTATTATTATTATTTTACTGGATTATTATTATTATTATTATTATTATTATTTTACTGGATTATTATTATTATTATTATTTTACTGGATTATTATTATTATTATTATTTTACTGGATTATTATTATTATTATTATTATTATTTTACTGGATTATTATTATTATTATTATTATTATTATTTTACTGGATTATTATTATTATTATTATTATTATTATTATTATTATTATTAAGAGGGTATTATACTTTGGGTACATTGGAGTGCCTCGATTCCTCCAAACTATGCCAGAAAACATGACCATATCAACAATAAATAATAATGAAGGCCTGTGGCTTTCATGGACAATAACAATAGATTGGAGGAATCATTTGCTTCAGATTTACCACCACAGTACTGTCCCATTAATTAAAAGACCCTGTGATGTAGTGAGAAAATTGGAGATAAATGAGTCCTTCAAATATTGCCACGAAACACCACCTATATGGAAGGAGCATTTTTCGTGGCATGGTCTGGAGGAATCAGTAGCGTCCAAATTTCCATACACAAAACAAAAACAAAACATTTATTGACATGTATAGTTAGCACATGTTTCAGTGGGCAGTGTGTGAACTATACAGTATTTTTTATCAGCTGAGAAGTGTTGATATCCATTTAACATCCCGTGCACAACCGATTTGAAAGCACTCGAACGAACGGAAGTGGACTGTATAATAGACTGAGCTCTCAATTCTCTATGACTGACAACTATTTTTATTTTCATTATTTATTTATTTATTTGTTTGTGTGTGTGTGTGTGTGTGTGGCTTTATTTGTGTGACAGATAAAGTGAGTGTGGTTAATAATGAAGTGAGTGTGGTTATTAATGAAGTGAGTGTGGATATTAATGAAGTGAGTGTGGATATTAATGAAGTGAGTGTGGTTATTAATAAAGTGAGTGTGGGTAATGATGAAGTGAGTGTGAGTATTGATGAAGTGAGTGTGGTTATTAATGAAGTGAGAGTGGATATTAATGAAGTGAGTGTGGTTATTAATGAAGTGAGTGTGGATATTGAAATGATACTTGAGATTGATGTGTTGTATGGTTGTGAAAAGACCCAATTACAATCAACTATACTGTAATACCTTTATTATATACCTGTAATACCTATAGCTCCATGCACAACTCCTCCACTTCCTCTTCCTCCCCCTTCTGCTCCTTCTTCCTTCTCCTCCTCCATCTCTCCCCTTCTCCTCCTTCTTCCTTCTCCTCCTCCATCTCTTCCCTTCTCCTCCTTCTCCTCCTCCATCTCCTTCCATTGTAACTCCTCCTCCTCCAAACAGCACCTCTCAATTCCCTCTTTTCGGAGTGCTATCAATTGTGTTTGAAAGGAGACTACATTCTATGGCATCATTGAGAGGTTGTTAAGGCGGAGTGTGAAGGAGGTTGTGTTGGCTGTATCTCTCCTGACACCACGATATATTGGGTATTTTCACTGAATTACAATCAGCTACTGTCTTTCCTTTACTGAGAATTATTGACGTGCATGGTTTACTGAGGAGGCAAGAGTTAGTTAGAACACAGTAAGGATGACGAGCATATACATGATTTTTTTTTTTTTTTTTTTTTTTTTTTTGTGCAAGAGAGGTCTAAGGTGAGGGAAGGGATATAATACTATCTCTCACATTCACTCATATTTCAACCCAATAATTTTATCACCTTATACAGCTTATGTTTAGTTATCATTAAGTCCTACGTTGGTTCATTTACCTCGGTGTAGCCATCAACAAGCCTCAGAGATATCCTGTAATAAATTTGTAACTAGATTCACTACAGTCACTATTGTACTCTACATATTTATTAATGATAATCAGTTACAGCCATTTCATACAAAAAATGTAAGGCTTACATAAATCATAACTTTTATGATTTATGGGAGTTCTGTAATGATGAAATATTAATGAGACTATTATTTTCCATCCACTACAGTATTATACCAAATGCATTTTATATATTAATATTGGGATAATAATCTAAAGTCGTAGCATATCAAAAGGATAAAATATCAAAATGGTAAAATAGTTCTAAACATTATGGAGCTGAAAATATCTTTTAACTTCACCAAATGCGTTATTGAAAATGTGTTTCCATGCAAGTGACACGAGATTAACGGATCATGAAAAATTCAGCTGTAAAAAATAATTGACATTTAATAGGCTTAATTTTGTGCCGGTTATACATATGTAGTACAAGGATCAGTGTATAAACCTCCAGTGTAATGCTACAGTGAATGTATTGTATACTTTATGAAGGAAAACAAATGTATGTATATATATATTATAGGGATCGTATACATTTGGTTCATTCGAGCGCCTTGATCCTCCAAAGTATGCCAGGAAAAAGGATCAGATAAATTAACAAAAATAATAGTGGCATGCATGTTGCTTGGAAAAATTAGGAGGAATCAGTTGCTCCAGAATTACCAACACTGTACTGCCTCCTGAATTGTGATGAGTGGTTAAAATGATTGACTCTTGTTTTATCTGCAATACTGTCCTCTGTATTTTGTTTTGACTAAAGCTGAACAGACCACAACAGCCACAACCTTTCACACGTCACAGGAAAAGTTGACCGGGAGGAAAGTTTTTGAGAGCAGCATTGTGTGGTGACTTGTGTTTCCCTCTCTCTTTCTCTCTCTCTCTCTCTCTCTCTCTCTCTCTCTCTCTCTCTCTCTCTCTCTCTCTCTCTCTCTCTCTCTCTCTCTCTCTGTGTGTGTGTGTGTGTGTGTGTGTGTGTGTGTGTGTGTGTAGATATTAATTTTCCTTTTATTAACTTCATAGTCTTAAAATCAGTTCTTTGTCTGTGTCTCATTCTGCTAATCCGTCAGAGTTGTATAATCGCCTTCACTACCATTTGATGTAGTGGCTGGTGTTCCTATACTGTAGATAAACATGCACTCTCATTCTTACAAAATTAAGAGTTATTGTACTGAACATCAATATTGCGTACAACCTGAAACAAACCCCACTCAGTCAGTACCATTAAGTCGTAAAAAATTATATATATATGCACAAAATAAACACCACATTATTGTCACTTCAATAAATAATAGATATAAATAAATAAATAAAACGTAATCAAGAGTTCAACGAGAGGAATTCCATGCAAGCGAGCGTAGTGATATCGTATCTTTTTCACAACATCATCTCCCGACTCTTGCCGAAACATTACTCACGACTCACAGGAGCTAGAGAGGGAGGGAGGAGCAAGCAGACAAAATCCATTTCCAGATTTTCCGCGCTCCTCGCACTTTACCCTCACGAAACGGCTAGCAGGCAGGCAGGCAGGGGGCAGGCGAGCAGGCAGGCAGGCAGAAACGAAGGCAGGCAGACAGAGAGACAGGCGGGAAGACAAGCACTTCACGTCCCACATTACACATGCATTTATCTCTCCAAACATTTCCAAAACTTAAGCTAGCCACATCCTCAGTTGAAACTGGACGCTGCATACATACATTATCTCAATACATATTATTTGTACTCGACGGCCCTGTGCTGGAGGGAATAATGCAAGTTGGGGAGTGAGTGCCTAACGAGATGCACATGTTTTATCCCCCTCACATTATTTTCCTCAACTCAGAACGCTAAAAAATAAGTAACTACATAAGAAGTTAGGAATTTTAGAAGGTCTATGGCACAATTCTTGATATACAATAGCACCTATCAAAGTCAGGGCCGTATTCAAGAACATTCATGGTGTATACGATGGTGTGGTACCGATACGATAACTCCATAGACAAACACCAGGGCCATCGTACCGCTACCCACGCCATCGTATGCACCACAGAGACTCTTGCATACGGCCCTCAATGTCATGGATACCTGAGTAGTTTAGGAGAATTTCTTAGTTCTAAATCAATACGACCTTTGTATATGAATGAATCGCAATGTCAGTATCGCCTGTTTAATGTGTGCTATATTCTATTTGCTATTCTATATCTGGGTAAATATAAATTGTAATAACTCTACGTAGTTCTTCTTCATATTTCAACAACTCAACTTCATAAAACGCAGATTTGGGTACTATTATTTTTATAGTATAGTATGTTCACTTCTATTTCTTGGGATTTCGTGTAAAAGTCATGCTCTGTGTGTGTGTGTGTGTGTGTGTGTGTGTGTGTGTGTGTGTGTGTGTGTGTGAAAACTTGTACCACGAGTTATACGAACATGTAATGTAGGCATAAAGTTGGAACACTCAATAAATATTATATACATATTTTTAATGAGACTTTGATCATAATAATATATGCAGAACACTGAAATAGACACCATGGATGCATTTCCACCGCCGACGGGTATTCTTGCTTGTCTGTCTGTCTTTCTGTCTGTCTGCTTGCCTACCTACCTACCTAACCGTCTGTCTGCTTGCCTACCTCCCTACCTACCTGTCTGTCTGTATGTCTGTCTGTCTGTCTGCCTACTACCTACCTGTCTGTCTACCTACCCGTCTCTCTGTCTGCCTACCTACCTACTTACCTACCTGTCTGCCTACCTGTCTGTCTGCCTACCTACCTACCTACCTCCCCGTCTGTCTGTCTGCCTACCTACCTACCTACCTGTCTGTCTGTCTGTCTGTCTGTCTGCCTGCCTACCTACCTACCTACCTACCCGTCTGTCTGTCTGTCTGCCTACCTACCTACCTGTCTGTCTGTCTGTCTGCTTACCTGCCCACCTACTGTATACCTCTCGGGGATATGCATTGCCTCTGTAAACACTAGCTTCATTTTGTACACAACACCCCAAACAAACAGCCTGAATTTAATCTTCCTTGCGTCTCTCTCTCTCTCTCTCTCTCTCTCTCTCCTCTCTCTCTCTCTCTCTCTCTTCTCTCTCTCTCTCTCTCTCTCTCTCTCTCTCTCTCTCTCTCACACACACACACACACACATACACGAGAAGAGCATTGAAAAAAGAAACACAAGCACACGAAGAGAAACACACACACACACACACACACACACACACACACCACACACACACGCGCGCGCACACACACACACACACACACACACACACACACACACACACACACACACACACACACACACACACACACACACACACACAACCAAACCACAAACGATACTCCTCGCGGTAAAAGACGAAAATCCGTCGCCAAGTTTGGGCTGTTTATTTTCCTGTGTGCGTGCTGTCACCCCCGCCGACACCCCCTCCCCCCCCCCCCCCACACACACACTCTTTCCAGGAGGTTATAGGAGAGTTGACCGGCCAGAACTTGACCTTATTTCACACACAACAACAAACCCAAAACAAGTTACATTATGTTACTGAACTCGATATTGTTTTTATTTCTCTCATCCTCACTCCTCTCGCACACACAACCGCTGCATGCATGGGAACACCTAAACAAGCAAGCAAGCAAGCAAAAAAAGCAACCTGCATTTCTACCATTTTTCTCACCTGTCTGTCTCTCTTTCTGTTTTTCTTTCTTACCCTCACTTTCGCTCGCAAGTCTGTCTATCTGTCTGTCTGTCTACATATTCATCAAATATTTCCACCGTGATTTTTCATTTACTTAATTGAAGTAGTATGTTGCTTGGAATAAAATTTAGAGAACTCGATTCCTTCAAAATATTAACCCCTTTCAACCTTTAATCTGCCCTCGGTTTTACTCCAGTTGTAGTAAATCGTTTTGGGTTAGCATTAAAAAAAAAAAAAAAAAAAAAAAAAAAATAGAATTCACAGGACTAATAAATTTTCTTACCTTAATTTGGTGGGTGCCGCGACTGAGTGCATGGGAGGGGATATGAGTGTTGAGGGTACATGACTGGTGAGACAAGAAAAGGTGTGTGAAAGAGCTGGACACACAACCCACCTGAACTCTTCCTACTCTTCCTTCCATGGAGCTTGTTGGCTGGCTGACTGGGAAGGGAAGAGTTTGGTTTCCCCTTCTTTTCCTCATCGTTCTCATGGTACCTGGAATGAAATATATATAGTCTCGTTAGCATTTGTGTTGATAGATGAAATGGATTTGCTATCTAATATTTATTTCTGTGTCTCCTCCAACTCTTTCTTTGTGTAGTGTTTTGTCTGTGTCTGTTTGCCTGTCTGTATGTATGTTTTCCTGTTTGACTGTCTGTTTATTTGTTTGTGTATCTATTTGTCAGTCTGTATCTCTCTGCCAGGATTAGAGATTAAACAAGGATAGCATAGTCAGCACTCACCTTTGTCTCTGGTCCTTTGATGGTCTCTGTGATGGGTTGTTTTCATGTTCCCAATATTTTAGTACCTAACTGTCACCTTCCTCTCTCTCCCAGCCTTTTTCTTTCT